>WOVY01008264.1:0-24328 GCA_013436015.1 Rhipicephalus annulatus
TAAGAAAGAAATAAAATCCAGAAAAAAGCACTATGGCGCACGGAATCGAACACGGGACCTCTGCGTTGTGAGAGCGACGTGTTAATTACTGAGGTACCCCCAGAGGACGTTTCTCACCGTTCAAACTTTAAGCTATTTATTTCTACCACTTACAGCTGCTGTCTTTTCGGCATTGGAAAGAAAATGGCACAATGAGCGCACGTCGCCACATCGCGCAGCGGCACCCGCTCTAATCTCCAGCGCGTTCTTTGCCCAGCTTGGAGAAGGGGAGCGACGCTCCCTCACGCGCTATAGTCTCGCAGTGGTGAGTAGGGGAGGATTGTACACCTTGGCTGGCCTCGAGCTTTACGTGAAGCAATTCTGCTGTAGTTACTCGGCGCACAAAGTTCAGTGCAAACAATGCAGTCTCCATTCGCGAAAAGCGCGGCACGTTTCAGACTCAGCGAACAAATTCAACGCTTATTCGCGTGAATCTGTACCTGTGAGTACGTTTTGTGCATAATTTGTGTGCGAGAAACGCGGTGTACGTGGTGGTCTGCTTTTATTCTGCGCCTTATCTTTCAAATTGTTGTCATCGTGTTCATTGCTTCGCCTTTGCGATAAAGCTGTGACATTTTTGTCACTATGTCCTGTCACTTCACGGATCATCTGATCCGTGAAGAGACAGGACTCGGCCGATACCAAACTTTGAGGTGAGTCGCTGCTTTTCTGGACATAATCTCAACTATTGTGCTGCCGCTGTTGGTCAAGCGCTCGGCACAGCGTCTGGTAGCCCTATCTGGCAGGATGCTCGCGTTCGGCAAGGCAGCTATGCAAGTAGGAGGAAAATTGCTGTTGGCAGAAGAATTTACTGAAGATCTAGGATGGCGGACGGTGCCTAACTGAAAATGGAGACTTCCGACAAAGCCTGCACCAGGTGATGATGGTTCACAGGGTGAGCTGGCTGAACGAAGGGGCACAGATAGACGGCATAGAGGCTTCGCAATTAAGCAACTCATTGTGAAGACATTGAAAGTTCTACCGATACCGAGAGAGCACATTACGATAATGATTCGCTCACGGAGTGGATTGAATTTGGAGAAATTCGGTTGCACAACTGTAGGCAAGGCTATCATCGAGGTGGCAGGCCTCACTACTGAGAAGGTTAACAAACACGTTATTCGCCTCAACTTCAAGCAACAAAATCGAGGGACCCCTAAACTTCGCTTTTAAGTGTTGAATGCGATAGCCAAGTCCGGCCCCTAGTGCTCCCTTCAACAGCTAAGTGCATACTTATAATAAGTTTTGTTACATACACATGCACGCGCTCAAACACGCACATAATGAATTAGACCAGCACGCTATTATCGCTAAACGAGGTCGTTTTTTTCATCACACCTGTTGAACAAAATAAGTTAAAGGAGCCCTGAAACACTTTATTACGTAACCATGGAATTAATTCATTAGATGTGCTTATTGCCTCACGAATTTAACGCTGAAAAAAGTTTTAAGAATCCGGCCAGTGCGAGTGGAGTTAAAAAGGCTTGTCGCATGCTGCAATTGCATTATCTCTTCTCTTGTCCTGACGAAAGCACTGGAAGCTTAGCAGAGAGCGGTGGCAGGGCAAAGAGACTACCGCACCTCGTGACCTTGAGCATTTTTTTTCTTCAATTGCGCAGTTTTTTCAGTGTGATGGCGTGCGCACACGTGGACAACTAGCGGCTTCCCGCTGCTATCTCGGCAACTTCATTTTTCAGTCACAGACGCACAGACGATTTTTCGCTCGCAACTAACGGGGACGATGCCAGCGGCGGGTTTTCTGCGATACGAGCTTTCTAACACTATCGTGTTAAAATAGCTTGGTGGCGAGAATGCCAGAAAGGAGCAACATCGAACGCTATGTCAGAATCAATTCAGCAAGAGTGGCAGACAAGGACTGAAGTCAGTGCACACGAGACTGCCCCACACTTTACGTTTAAAGAAGTCTTTTGCCATGTGGACATTATGAATGGACCTACTGCACTTGAGCGGAACATCGTTAACGATCGCAATCTACTGGCTCTGGCCGTCAGAAGAATCAAGAATACCAGCTCGGTAATCAATGTGCTCGACGGCTTAAGAGTCCCAAAGTTTTTAAGGTATGGACTAACTTAGGTCTCTTGTTACTTGTACCGCAAGTGAATCTACGTATGCTACGTGTGTGGGAAGCTTGGACACCGGGCGGATGTCTGTCCTGTTCCCGATTGCCTTGCATGTCAGGGATGCGGTGCCCGGAATCCTGCAGAGGACCATAACTGTGAGCCTTGCAAGCTTAGTGGGGGTCGACACCTCACGTCGTATAAACAATGCAGACGATGGTACCAGGTTTCCTACGTCGTGCATGTTCGCCGACAGGACAGAGCCAGGGCGAAACTCTGTGTCGTAAAGGCGAGGCGTAAGCCACTGAGCCACCCCGGAGCACTCCAGGGCAGAAGTAGCAGTGGAACAAGAAGCAATCGAGGCGGTGCAGCTGGCAAGCGTCTCTCAACGCTTTGGGAGACGCTCGCGCTCTCGGAGGTGTGCAAAGTCGGCATGACGGTGATCGTATGAAAGTCCAGCCTCATTAACCACTCTGCCTCTATTGGTGGAGGTGGCAGTGCAGCTAAAAGGCGAATTATCTAGGCTGATAAGGTCAAGGGTGGACCCATCACTGGCTGAACACGCAAGAATAACCAAGAGCACGTGTGTTGTAATCGAAATAACAACAGGATTGCACAATTGAAGAAATCATAGCTTAAAAATAGCCATTGAAGGTTTTGTAAAAGAGGTAGCTCTACTTAAAAGAAATTTGAAGTCCGACAACAGCACTAGCCAGGGTAGCAAACCTGATATTCCGGTTGAGGTACCAAGGTCTGTGGAGGTTCCCAAAGAGAACGTGGCTGACGAGAAGACACCGACCCTTAAAAAGAGGTTGCTCTCCATTGCGCTGGCCCAGGGCCATTGCGCTGGCCCAGGGCAATGTTGGTTCTGAGCTTAAGGAAATGATTGCATGAAAGTATGAATTAGATCATTATTAGATTGGAGCGGATAAAAGAGAGAGAAAAATTCACAGATAAGAGATTAGGTAAAATTGAATTATACCTTAACAAGACGGGAGATCCTGCTGTGGAGCGGGAGTGCTCTCAGCCGCTGGCCCAGCAGGACAAGTCCCCTAGTGGAAATAAACTCAACGTGTGTAAACCAAACTTGCACAGCCAATACGGCGGCTTCAATAAATATCTCATTCAGTATTTGGCAGTAAAATATTGGGGGGGTTCAATCATAAGAAGGCGTCCCTGCAGCAGTTTGTTAGAACGGGCAATGTGAAATCTTGGGCTATCTTGTTGCAGAAAACTTTGACATCTAGCGTGACCTTAACTGGTTTCAAAGCGGAGGCTGAAGATAAGAAAAGCAGAGGGCTCGCAACACTCATCAGCAAAAGGTTGGCGTGCGTTAGGCATGATCTTCACAAGGTGGATTGTAGGATTGAATATATTATGGTCGAGGTGGTTTTAGGTCGGCAAGGAAAAAGTCAGATGAGCGTTTACCTGCTTAACTTGTACAGCAGCCTCAGCAACACGAAGCAGAGTTTTAAAGGTCTCTTGAGAAAGGTAGGCGATCTCGCTAAAGATACACCATTGCTTATTGGAGGGGATTTTAATGCATCCTATCAAGCGTGAAAATATGTCTATATACAAAAAAAGTGAGAGACTAGGGAAACTGGCCCTAGACTTAAATTAACCTCTCATTACAGTCCCTTCATATCCAACTAGTTGCGGCACGTCGACGTGTAAAGATTCGACACCAGATCTTTTGTTCGTGGTGTGCTGGATTCATTCTGGCCAGATTTTTATTTAGATTTCGGCAGCGATCATAACATACCTATGTTCAATTTAGAGGTGGCTCCTATAAAGGAGGGAACATTTAATCGTGTTGACTGGGATGCGTTTGGGAAACGGAGAGAACAGAAAAACGGAAGTCAGGGGAAAGAGTTGATCTTGGAACATTGTACTAGTCAGCTCAAGAGTGATGTTCAGGCAACCACTAAGGAACTTAAGACAGATATTGACACGAATAAAATGGATAGTCGTCTGGCACACTTGTTGAAGCGAAGAAGTCACTGTTGTGAGATGGAAGTGTGACGGCTGAACAGAAGGCTTAGAAAGCATATAGTAATGGTAATAAAGAAATTGAAGACCACTGTCGGGTATTGTGCAAGCAGCAATAGGATAATGTATGTAATTCTGTGGCTGGTGGTATTAAAGAGGGGGGGGGGGCGCCTGAATTCACTCAAACATTTGCTGGATGACGCCAATTATATGTCTAATCACAGGATGATTATAGGTAAGCTGGTCCATGAGGCGTGCCGAAACTCATTTGAGGAAGAGTGCTGACGAATTTGGCTGAGAGATACCTTCCACTGCAAACCTGGCAGAACATACCTGACGTTCATTTGGAAAATAGTATTGATAGACTATATTTAAGAATAAGGAATTTACTGAAAGTGATATAAGAAAGTCATTGCAGGATCCTAATAGTCGAATGGCTTGATGGCCGCATGACATTTCTAATTAAATGTTCGGAATTTAAACGAAGGGTCTATTGAGTTTCTTACACGGGAGATAATAGCCGATGAAAGGAAAGATCTTTCCCAGAACAGTGGAAACTTGCGGCTACTGTTCTCATACCAACACTGGGCAAGAGCGTAGGGCTGAAAATCTTAGACCAATTTCACTAACATCATGTTTGGGGAAAGTCGCTGAGCATGTGACTCTTAATAGGCTAACACGTTATGTTGAGAAAAATTGGCTCTTTTTGCACTCAATGATAGCTTTTTGTTCCAGCCTGTCTACTCAGAATGCCATGCCTAGGATTAAGCATCACCTGTTTGACCGACAGACAAGGAATACTAAGGTACTACTTGCTCTTGATGTGAAAAAGCATTCGAAAATCTCCAAAACTCCTTCAATCTACAGGTGGTGTGAGACTTGAATATGGGGCAATGACCTTTTTTCTTTGTTAAGAATTTCCTTGAGGTTAAAAGGACGTGTCTCAGGTTGGGCGACATCAACTCTTCAGTTCTCATATTAAATTGTCGTGGTACACCACAAGGATCCGTACTATCGCCAATGTTCAATCTGGCGATGTCAAAGTTAGGTAGCGTACAGGACACTGTCGAGGGTATTGGCTATGCTATCTACGCGGACGACGTCACGATGTAGAGTGTCAGTGGTAGTGACGGAGAGCTTGAGGCTAGACTGCAGGAGGTGGTAACGCTTACGGAAAACTGTTCGGCTTGAATGGGACTCAAGTGCTTCTCTAAAAAGTCGGAGCTGTTATTTTTCGAATCCAAGAAGTTAGGTCAAAGGCTGAAGAATTCGGTACCGGAAGTTAAGACTTGAATCACAGTTCGTACTAACAATGGGTCATTGACACCAAAGGCCAATGCTATTACGGTCCTTGGTTTTGTAATTGAAGCAAGTGAATCGAATCCTATAACTATTCAGCGCATTACAAAGAAGAGACCTGAGGCCATAAGACTTATCTGGAGGATCTCTCAAAGGCATAGAGGAAGATGAAAATAAGGTGCGATGCGCTTGGTTCCCGCATTTATTTTGTGCTATTTTTAGACTGATTCTAAGCACATGCTCTGGCGCTGCTCGGTAACGGCCGATGCAGCTTCTCACGACGAATAGGCGTGGCAGCAAATGCTGCACAATGACGTGCTGTCGGACCAACTCAGGGCTGTTCAGAGGGCCCTTGTGGCGGCAGGAGGCTTGGCCTCTTTTTCGCGACGTGGAAGCAGGCAGCATGAGTCCTGGACTGATCCTCAGGACTGCAATAAAATGCTCAATACTGTACCACACAAGAGTCTACAGGGAACGCGTTCATCCACTTGTATGTCTACCTCTACAAATGCCGTTCCTCAGCGACCAAGGTGAAAGTGCCGGAACACAGAAAGAGGGGAACGTGAGCGTCTTTTGGTGGTTTACGGGCTTGGCGTTTCTCGCCACGAATGCAGGGACGGCTTCGTAAAGTAATAAACGGAAATAGTGAATACTTGCAGGACCACATTTTCGACTAGTCATATAACTCGATGGTGAACTGTGCTTCGACTACGAGGATAAACAAGCATACTAAAGTTAGCCAGCTTTCGCTCACATAACCCGGTGTAGCTGAGTGAAGCCTGACCCATTTTTAGAAGCGAAGATTTTTATAGCGGCACCCGTTCATCCTTCGTAGTTGTAGTAGTAGTGTGTAACCGGTCTTACATTTTGACCTCCAACGTGGTGCAGTGGGAGATTTATTCTGTGCGTTGTTAAACAATAAAAAATTCGTAGCGTGCGCGTTACGTAGCATGCACGTTACGAAAGCCGAAACCCCATGTCTTTCATTCCCCCTTAGCAGCCATTGGCATGTACATTGAGCACTATCTGACAAGAAAGCGTTGCTACCTTACACTCGCTGGGCGTAACCTCCTTGGTTTTAGAAAGATTTAGCGAGCGTTGGCCGCAGTGCCATGAATACAGTGAACTAGTATATACCATGAACTCGAGGTGGTTAAAGGTGGGAAGTAGACATGAAGCGCAAGCCGTAATAAAGTGTGCGTGTGCCTTCTCTCGTTCAGTCCTTAGAATGACCGGTGGATGGCGGTGCTTCTTTATAAGGAATATATGATGAAAAGATGCGAGATGGTGGTACTTGGAGTGATAAGGTGGACGAATGGACACACAGACAGATGCATGGACGGACGCATTGATGGCTGCATGGACGGATGGATGCATGGACGGACGCAGGAGCGGATGCATGGGCGAACGCAGGGACGGACGGCCAGATGAACGTGCGGACGCATGAACAGACACACGCACGGACGGGCGGATATACGCACGGGTGGCCACACAGACGCACGCATGGACGGACGGAAGCAAGAACAAATGGACGGACTGATGCTTCGCCCCAATCTCCATCATTCACTCCGTGGATATGCTGCCATTTTTTTACTATGCAAGTTGTTGTGTTCACTTTGCTCTCAACAGCTTTTCGTCACATGACTAAGTCAGCCATTTCATGAATTATGCGGTGAGATACTCAAACCACTCGCAATACAACGGGTAATCACCTCCAAACACGGGGCGAAGAAGTCAGCTCCAAGCAATCTCGCTTCACTTCCAGCGTTTCGGTTGGCTAGAGGAGGTCGGGAAGCGGGACCTTCACCTGATGGTTTTGTATTGCTGCACGCAGCACCTTACCATTTACGCTATAAAATGCTCTAAAGTTCTTGTAGGCGCGCTTAGCGTGAGGATGGTGTCCTAGCGGAAGCTAGGTCTACAGTGTAGTCAAATGCAGCTCGTATACCGCAGCTTTCAAGCCCGCGCCAACAAGCAGCGGGTGCAGTGCGGCGGAACAGGAATGCCTAGCCATGAGAACCGACATGGCGCTTGTTTCCAT
This sequence comes from Rhipicephalus annulatus, assembly GCA_013436015.1. Classification (NCBI taxonomy): domain Eukaryota; kingdom Metazoa; phylum Arthropoda; class Arachnida; order Ixodida; family Ixodidae; genus Rhipicephalus; species Rhipicephalus annulatus. Next base: position 7,447 of record WOVY01008264.1, read on the forward strand.
GGAAAGCGGGGCTGGCAACATTGTGCTTTAGCGGGTGGCGGCAAGTGGTGGGTGAAAAACTGACACCACACTAAAACATGGAGACGAGTGCACATGAAGGCTCCCTACGGGAGCCGCAACACATGGCGCTTCAGCGAGCTTGGGAATTACGGGGATGGCAAGAGTTCGCCCTGTCTTCGTAGTATACGATCATTCAGGCTTCGCGTGATTTCGAGCTGCTTTGTTACAAAAAAAAAAACAATCGGCAATCGTTCGGTAGTTACGCTTCACTGTAGTTCGGTAGTTACGCTTAATCTTTTAGGCTTAGAACTTCAAATAGGGTCACGAAGTGAAAAACAGCTTCTTTTTACTTTTGAAGCAAAACCGAAACACAGCAATTAACGAAGCCACATGTGCTACACACCACCCCCAAGCACGAATACTAGACAAATCTATATCATACCCATTATTCCCATGGTCGCTTAACTATAGCAGCGGCAGTGTCCCCTCTGGTTACCTTTAGAAAACACTATGCCTTCAACCAGTAGTGGGGCACTACCCAACATTATTGTCCCGCCACTCGTTGAAAGCAACGCTTCTCCTTCATTGAAAGAATGAGATTAATAAAGAAATAAAGACGAAATACCAAATAGGCATTCCAAAACCGTGCCCAAGCCCCGCCATGGTGGTCTAGTGGCTAAGGTACTCGGCTGCTGACCCGCAGGTCGCGGGATTATTCTCGGCTGTGGCGGCTGCATTTCCTATGGAGGCGGAAATGTTGTAGGCCCGTGTACTCAGATTTGGGTGCACGTTAAAGAACCGGAGGTAGTCGAAATTTCCGGAGCCCTCCACTACGGTGTTTCTCATAATCAAATAGTGGTTTTGGGACATTAAAACACACAAAACAAAATCAAATCAACCAAACCGTGCCCAATGACGCAAGATTCATACGATACCCCTCTCTGCGACGCAATTACTCGAGTTTCTCCCCTAGGAAGAGGTGGGTGGTATTTAAATGCGTAGCATATCTTAGCGAACTTCGGCGGCTTCGAGCGTATCTATCTATCCATCTATCTATCCAGCCGCCTACGACTTTTAGGTGTCCTGGCCGTTTCGATAACGGTATCGATACCAAACTTATTATGGCATAACATGACTGTAAAAAGAACCTATTTGGCTGGTCATAACATCAAATTTATGGCATCTTGAATGTGATGATTTACATTTCATGGTCCTGCAGCTGTTGCGGTTATTTCGTTCCAATGGCATTTTGCGAAACTGGTATGGTATGTCATATTTGGCAAACACAAGCGAACACAAGCGACAGATCCTATCATTAAAATCATGACATGCGTGTCATGTAACATCATGACTACATGCCACGCTCATGATGCGCTTGTGGCCGTTTCGCTAGCGTCAACTGTACCAAGCTCGGTATTACAGTACGTGTATGGATGACGAAGTTATGTGACTAGTGCGAACATGATAATCATTAGATACGTGTCATGTAACAAATTGACTATATTTCACGCTCATGATGCACTGGTGGCCGTTTCGCCAGCTTCACTTGTGCCAAACTTGCTATTACGTGACGCCAATTGATGACGAAGGTATGTGACTGGCGCAAACATGTCAGTCGTGAAATGCGTGTCATGTGAGAAAATGACTACATGCAACAGTCAAGCCGACAATACATTTCTGCATGAAAGAGTGCGCATGCTCGCCGGCGTTCATTTCGTCGCGTCACACCGGCGTTTGCCACGCCAGGGGCCGGTCCTGCCATATACTGGCAGGCGCGCGCCGCACTGCGGTGCTTTGACGCATACGCGTTTCAGCGCGTCCGGCATCCCCCCGTCACAAAAAGAGGAAGATGCAGTGTGCTGTCTGGGTAACGCATCGGCGCGAATTGCAGCATGTCGCATTTCGCACCGGTTGCCGTCGGGCCGCTCCGACGAACGCTGATCGCTCCTGGTGTCAGACTATAGAGTGCTCGCGTTTTGCTAACGTACCATCGCTGTGCCCAGCGTGCGCGCGCATCAACGCTACATTGGAGTATATTGGGCCCTTCATGATGCGCTCGCAACCGTTTTGCTAGCTTAACATATTCCGAATTTGGCGTATAGATGACGAAATGTATGACTGGTGCAAACTTGATAATGCTGACACGTTTGTCAAGTAAGAACAAGACAACATACCACACTCATAGCGCGCTCGCAGCCGTTTCGTTAGCTCCACATTTGCGAAATTGGGTATCACGTGACGTAAATGGATGACGAATGTGAACTACACATCCAAACATGATAATCATGACGCGGAATTCCTGTACGGCGTCGTTTACATTCCCCTCGTAACGTTGTGCTGGTTTTAAAGTGACATATCAACATTTCTTATTAGTGCTTCGCGATTCATCGATTGCCGCGGTACGTGGAATCTGCCAATTTTAGGGGCGAAGCTCCTTAGGGCGTGCGCTGTGCGTCCCTTGTAGCCTGTATGTAGCCACCTCTAGTTTACTTCTTGCAGTGTTCACTAAATGGCGGTGCCGTCCCCTGTATGTAACCACCTCTAGTTTAGTTCTTGCAGTGTTCACTAGATGGCGGTACCGTCTTCTGTATGTAGCCACCTCTCGTTTAGTTCTTGTAGTGTTTACTAGATGGTGGTACTTGTAGCTGATGATGAAAAGATGCAAGATGTTATAAAATAGAAAGCGGTACTTGTAGTTGATGAAAGACGCGAGATCTTATAAAATAGGAATGATGTCACATATGGCGCGTGTCATTGGTTGAAGGCAATCGTTCGATTTAGTGCGGCGACGTACGCTAGGGGGAGCGATGTAATAAAATCGAGTGGGCAAAATGTACAGAGGATTCATGGTTTACCAGGTTTACCTCCGGAGCTTCGCCCACTTATCATCATTCACTTCGTGGATATGGCGGAATTTTTTTCACCACTATTTGAGTGAAGTTTCAAGCGTCGAACCGTTGACGGGTCCGGACTGTCGTCTTATCATATTTTGTGTCATAAACTGGTCGACTACTTGGTGCGAAACATTTCGTATCGTAGCATAAACTTTTCAAGTATAGTATAGCACGGTGGTGAAAAATTGAATTGTGTGAATGTGAGGAGGATAGACAGACAGCTTACGGTTAACATAATAGAATACTAAATATACCACTCCCACATCTTCCTTGCTCAATCAAGAAAGCCAATAAAAGTAAGCGTGAGAAGTGGTTCATGAGCACGAGGAGAAGTCAAAGGGAGGCGGGCAAGAGATAAGCACTGAATTGGTTTGGTACGGTACAAAAAACGTCGGAAAGGTAAACTACGGGTGAGAGACACAGATGTGAGTGTGGTGAAAAAGGAAAGTAGGAGGGAAGAGTGAAGCATAGCATAACCATATTTAGTTTAATCTCGCAATGCAGAGACAAAGGGCAATGGGGGTTAGGAAGGGGAATGTGAACATAAGGGATTGAAGAGGCGTGTAGAAGGAAGGTAGATGGGGCTACTGCGTCCCAGATTAAGATTTTCTTTTGCACCATGTACCTAAAGGAGGCTGCATGATTTTACAGCAGCGTCACCGAAGTACAGGAGAATAACTGTTATGCACTTTCTTCAACTTTCACGTTGAGTGTATTATTAAACAATTTTTGCATATTTCTTACAGACAAGCAAGACTAACATATGGCGGTAGCCCTTTACATTTTGCGGAGGTTTGCCCTGGTGCTGTAAGTGGAATATTAATATTTTTTAGTCCAGTTTACTTATGCTATATTGCAGAATACAACCAACCTCTTTACATAGCTTTCATAGATCACAAGAAGGCGTTTGACTCAGTCGAGACATCAGCGGAAATGTAGGCACTATGAATCAGGGCATCGACAAAGCCTACTTAGCCATATTGAAAGAAATCTACAGTAGATCCACAACGACCGTAGTTCTCCTCAATGAAAGCGATAGAGTCTTAATAAAGGATGTAAGGCAGGCAGCCATAATCTATGCCTGCCTGCATGCCTGCCTGCCTGCCTGCCTGCCTTGCCTGCCTTGCCTTGCCTTGCCTTGCCTTGCCTTGCCTGCCTGCCTGCCTGCCTGCCTGCCTGCCTGCTTGCCTGTCTGTCTGTCTGTCTGTCTGTCTGTCTGTCTGTCTGTCTGTCTGTCTGTCTGTCTGTCTGTCTGTCTGTCTGTCTGTCTGTCTGTCTGGTTAGCTGCCAGTGGGCTAGGTAGGTAAGTCTGGGCGTTTTTGGTGATTACTTGGGAGATACGTACGGTCCCTTTCGTGCGTGTCAAGTGCGAACTACGGACGCTAAACTTTCACTTTTATCTACTCAGTTGACATTGACATCTAACCACACTTAAAACATGGAACTGTCTCGGTATTTCTAGCAGCACTAAAACAAAAACCGATCATATCAGTGACAAAAGATACCTTACGCTTCGCCCTTCGCGTCAGACAAGACTAAGCGTTGACAGAATACACTACTTATAACTTACTGTGTCGGGGAAGAGCAAGTGAGAAGCAGGATTACCGATGAAACTCGATGGTTTTGTCTGTATGGTCGGGGCGTGCAGTAGGGGGGGTAACAGAATTAAATTTAAAAAAAAACAGTAATTACTCCGAATCAAATACGAATATTCCTTCAACCATGTTTGAACAGTGTTTGAATGGTTTGTAAATCATATTTATAAGAGTACTAAAACACCACACTTCATTTGAAAGAAATATTCACAAACTTTCACCAACAAAATAAGAGTTAGTGTTATTCGACTAAAAACATAACAGCTACAAAAACTAAGGTAAGCTCGTATGCTACAGAGACTAGAGCCTTCGTGATATTTTCACCTGTAAGCTCAATTGAAGCATTCACTAACGCTATAAAGGCCACACCTAGTCGCCTAATTTTCAATAAATTTAGGGCCTAAAAACCAAACATTTTTCAACAAAGATAACGTATTCAGGTAAACATGTTATGAAGCCGATCAACCTGTAATCATTACAAGGCGTATGCACCGAAAGCATGTAATGAGCCACTACAAAACTTACGCTTATGCATTTGTTGTTAGTAAAGAAAATTCGTCGCAGTCGTTGTCCCCCCATTCAATTATCACAAGATCAAGACAGGAGCTGATTAGTGCTATGCAGTTCAAGCTTAGTAAAAAGAAAGCCGAAGTGGAGTTTAAAGAAGAAATACGTTCTTTTGGCAATAAATATAGAGTCTGTAGTCTCGTAAAAGCTTAGGATTCGTGTAGATCATTTAAGTAATAAAACAAGAAAAAATACCTATAACTCTTCACAGAATTTTGTTTCGGGGTTCGCTTGTCGGTGCTGGCTATTCACACTCTATACGCGAAATATTCAATATTTTGAATACTTTGAAGTTTGCACTATTTCATTGCAGCACCAAATCAAATAAAACGCCATTAAATTGGTTATTCGAAATATTCGCATATTTACGCACCTCCTACTGTTTGGGGGCTGCCATGCTTTCGTGCGCCTTTGTGCTTAGGGTAGCTATTACGGAAACCGGCAGGTTATCTCTGCAATGTATAAAAATAAAGAAGTGCACACGTGAAGGGCCCCACATACCAACCATTGCTGTAAGACGTGATGCAAGAAGCACAGCTAGAGTTCTTGTAGCGTTGATAATAACACAGTTACGCCCGCATTAGTACTCTCTGCTGCGCAAAGACGCGGCCTGCGTACCTTTCGTATCTTCGACAATGCTGGAAGGTAGTTGTGAGATGCAATATATATTAGTAATTGAGTGGGGCTTTTACCTCTTTCATCTTCTTCTCTTAACAATACCATCAGTCTTGCAGGCTCTCACAGCCATTTTGCAACCTTTTACTGTACATTACTGTAAAAACCTTATTCGTGCCTCATTTGCCTTCTCTTTTTCTACATTCTCGCACTTCAATCTTTTCTCCGCACTCTGACCTCCTTTCTCGCACCGTCAGTATAAATTACAGTAGGAGGCTATTCTATACATAGTTTTCAAGCTCCGCGAATCTCTTTATAGCTTTATAGCTATAATATACTATCCTCTCCCCATTTCTATCCTCCTACGTAATTTCTGCTTAGCTTCACTTCTCTTTACCGCCTCTTCCTAAAGATGGCTATATTATAAATTATTATGGTGTATATGGTTTTGTGCTGAGAGACGGTCACCTGAGCTGCTCCACAATTAAAAGAAAAAAACGAGCCCTCGTTACTAAAGCAACCAGCAGCTCGTGTGCTTGAGCCATGCTACCATGCATGCCAGCTTCGCGTCTGTCACGAGCTGATCCTGTGAGCAACTTTCTTCGCTCTACCTTCATGACAAAACCAAAGATGACTGCCAAAGGCTTGTTGACAGTCCACCAAGCGAGAGGTTAGAAATACAATGCAATAACAGCGAACAAAAACAGTCGGCCAAATTTCTACCCAGGAAACTAGCGTTTTATGTGCTTTTTATTTCGTTTCATCATTACTAAGCATTTTCAGCCGCTTTGAGCGTATCTATCTATCTATCTATCTATCTATCTATGTATCTATCTATCTATCTATCAACGACTATTAGCTCTCCTGGTTATTTAGATAATATTATCAATACGAAAGTTGGTAAGACATAACATCACTGTATGACGAGCAATAGTGACCAGTCATAAAAAAGACTTATGAAATTATATCATGAAAGCAATAATTTACCTTTCATGATCTTGCTGCTGTTGCGGTAGTTACGTTATCACGACATGCTGAAGAAACATTAGGCAGATCCCATGTAACATGGAATTGGCGTTATGTGAAGCACGCGGAAGAAGGCTGACCATGTTGCAATTATTTCATTAAGTGACACGTCATCCAAGGACGTAAATATATGTACAAATTTTGCATAAACAGACATATGTTGAAAAGTTGCAGTTGTTTATATATCTAGTTCTTTGCACTTGTGCAAGATGCCAACTAAAACATGCGTATATGTGAAAGCAAAAGCTGAAATAAAGCGCAGATGCTCGCGAGGATCTTGGCCCTGCACACTGCTACATTATTCATCTTCAGCGCAGGGCAGCTAACCACAATTGACGTTAACGCGACGTGACGGCTCTATGAAAAGAGTACACATTTCATGTTTATAAAATTGGCTAGGCAGGCAGCGCTACGTTCATTCTTGACATTTACTGAAGATAAGATTAGTGTCTATTTAAAAGTACTTCCAAGCCTTCACTTAGCTCTTTAGTGAAACGCTTCATTTGCCAAACAGAATGCTTGTGTTTGATTCCAGCTGGGAGTCTGACATTTATTCCTTGCATTTGTCGGGTTGGCGCTACTGATGTCGGGTATATCTTAGCGCTTGCGCGTTAAAATGGCCCATGTGCGTTCTCGTCGTTCCTGGGTACAAAATAAGTGTAACCCGCCCGTAGATTTGTGCCACTGTCGGGCGGGAAATGTCTTGAAACGTACGGGATGAGATTGTGATATTATTCAATTCTTGACCAGTGCGTGATCTAAGTGAAACCATCTTTCCCTCCAATGCTAATTCTGGTTCACGTCGAGTTAAGGGGGTGACCACGAGAGCACCCAAACATGAGCGGTGAGATAGATAGATAGATAGATAGATAGATAGATAGATAGATAGATAGATAGATAGATAGATAGATACATAGATACATAGATAGATAGATCCAAGTAGGCGAAGTTGGCTTAGAAATGCTACGCATTTAAAACTGGTGTGGTCTGACATAACTGCCTGGCGAGCCTAAGTGATAGACCCTGACGTGAAAATTATGACATGGATGTCATGTAAATTGTGACTACACGCCATGCTCACGGTGCGCTTGTAGTCGTTTCGCTAGCTTCACATATACCAAATGTGGTATTACGGGACGGGAATGTAGGACGAAGGTATACGACTGGTTCATACATGATAATCATGACATGTGTTTCATGTAAGAACATGTCAACATACAAGGCTCATTATGCGCTTGCGCAATTTTCGCTATTTTCACATATACAAAATTTGGTATTACGTGAGGCGAACTGATGACGAAGATATATGACACGCCCAAACATGATAATCAGGACGTGCGTGTCATGTAACAACCTGACTATATGCGACACACGATATGCTCGTGGCATTTTAGATAAGTTAACATATACCCAATTTTGTACTACGACCTTATGACTGAACGACGAAGGTAGGTGACATGTGAAAAGATGATAATCATGAGAGACGTGTCATGTAACAAGATGACTACATGTCACGCTCATCATGCACTCACGGCAGTTTCGCTAACTTCAAATATAACAAGTTACGTTCCGCGAACGGATGACAAAGGTAAATGACAGGTTGAAACACGGTAATCATAACATGCGTGTCAAGTAAAACATAACTACATGCTACGTTGATAGCACGCTCGCGGCTGTTTCGCTAGATCCACACATACAAAACTTTGGTATCACGTGACGTGAAACGACGAAGGTTTTAAATAACACATCCAAACATGATAATCATGGCATGGAAGTCATGTACGGCATAATTTATGTCCTCCTCGTAATGTTGGGCTGATTTTAAAGTCACATATCCACCCCTTCCTATCCGCGCTTCGCGTTTCAACGATTTGAACTAGATGTGGGATGTGGCAACTTTTTGAACTCTGGTGCCACAGTGCCTCTTTGTGGTTGGCTATAGCCCGGTAGCCACTGTCCCGCCGCGCATTCTATTTAGCGTGTTTTGTGAACGCAGTGGACACATCATGCGAGCCAGTGCAATTACCTTGTTATCTGTCCGCATCGTTAGCCTATTTTGGCACTTCTATATGGTTCTTCTGGTGCACTGCAGCGACAGGTTATTCATTTGAGGCGAATGTCTAAAGCCTCATATACTTTTCGAGGCTACGACACTTGTTCTAAAGCTGTCTAAGACCATCAAATGCACGCAATTTTCGTGCGACAGCGACAAACTTGCTCCGTCACGAAGCTGAAACCACTCGTCGGCGCCATTGCGTGTTCACTTATAGTTGCTAAGATGGTCAATGACATCCTGCCAAATTTACTACTGTTTAGTGCGGTCTTATAAGGAAGTCAAAAATGCCTTTCGTGACCTTTTTTTTTGCGACCTTTGGTTTACCCCGACGACGTGCCCTGAAACATATGCCACGATGGCTGCGACTCACTTCACATGATGATTTCACATTGCATTGAGCTTACCTCATATTCACAAGCTATCATGAAAACATCCAAGCTAACCTTCAAAAACAAGATTTATTACAAGATAGGGTCGCAGTGTTACTCTACGGGTGAAATACGAATTTAAAAAGTTACAGCATGTCCACAGAGTGAATGATGATGAGCGGGGTGGAACGTTCATTATCCGTCCGTCCATGATTTCGCTCGTCCGTCCGTGATTCAATTCATCTATCCGTCCACGACTCCACGCTAACGTCTATCTGTCCGTGCTGCTGTTGGTTCGTCCGTCCATCCATCGATCCGTCAGTCGTCGTGCTTCCGTCTATCCGTTCGTCTATGCTTCCATCCATCTGTCCATTCATGCTTCCGTCCACCTCTCCATGCTACCATCCGTCTGTCTTTCCATGCCTCCAACTATACCGCCCATCCGTGCTTCTGGCCGTCTGTACATCCCGTGCTGCCGTCAATCTGTCTGCTCACGCGCCCATCTGCCCATATGTCCGTCCTTCCGTTCGTCGATACTTGCGGCCATCTGTCCGTATGTCCGTCCTTCCGTCCGTCGATGCTTGCGGCCATCTGCGCGCCCGTGCTTCCGCCCGTGTGTCCGCCTATGCATCCATTCATTCGTGCTCTCAGGTGTCCGAGTCTGGTGCTCTGTCTGTCTGTGTTTCCGCCCGTTTGTCTATCATTTGTGTCTTTCCACCCCTTTATCTGTCTGTCTGTCTGTCTGTCTGTCTGTCTGTCTGTCTGTCTGTCTCTCTGTCTGTTTGTCATACCGACTTTCCCTGCGCCCATTTGTCTGTCTGTCTATCTACTTATCTATCTGTCTGTTTGTTCGCCCTCCCGTCTCTGTCTGTCTGTTCATCCCTCCATCAACTATAAGACATCGTGAACTACACGAAACTCACTAATGCCATCGAGAGATTTTTTCTCTAAGGACATATACACACGCCATCTCTTGACCTATTCATAAACTAGAGGTGGCTACATACTACTACTACTACTACTACTAATAATAATAATAATAATAATGTTAACAACAACAACAACAACAACAACAATAATAATAATAATATTAATAATAATAATAAAAATAATAATAATAATTCAGAGGAGAGAACCACCGACTGCCCGAGAAAGTTTTTACCAATGAAGATCACAGCATATCCATGGAGTGATTGATGATGGGGGGGGGGGCAAGCGTCCATCAGCCCGTGCGTGCTTTCAACCATCCGTTCGTTCTTGCTCCCGTCTGTTAATGTGTCCGTATGTGTCCGTCCGTGCGACCGTACGTGCGTCGATGCGTCCGTCCATCTTTGCATCCGTATGTGTGTCAGTCCATCCGCGCGTGCGTCCGCCCGTTCGTTCGTGTGTGTATCCGTCCTTGCTTTCATCTGCCGTCTGTACGCGCATTCGCCAGTCCGTCCATCCGTGCGTCCGTTCATCCACCCATGCGTCGACCCGTCAGTCCGCACGTCCGTTCGTGCGTAGATCCATGCGTCCATGTGTCCGTACGTGGGACTATTTGTCTGTCTGTCCATCCGTCCATCACCTAGTCTGTCTGTCCGTGCTTGCGTCCATCCGTCCATAAAGTGAACACTCCGAGTACCGCCATCTCACACCTTTTTATCATATATATCATCATATACAAGTACCGTCATTCAGCAGACATACCAACGAATTAACAAGAGGTAGCTACCTACTACTACTAAATTGTAGTCGCAGGCTACCTAATACTACTACTACTATTACATACATCGGGAATGCACGTCCCACGGCTTAAGGAGCTTTGCCTGTAAAAACAGTGGCAATCGATGATATTCGAAGCACAAATGAGGAAGTTTTATATGTGATTTTCAAATTGGCAAATAATACGAGTCGTGCCCTGTGCAATTATGTTTATTCCCAATCCCCCCATAGCCCGAGCAGCTGTTCTTTGAAGTTATGAGGCGGACGTAAATTATGCCATACAATATTTCCATGTCATCAATCATGTTTGCGCCTATTGCAGGTGTGTTCGTCATCCATTCCCGTCACTTAAAACGAATTTTGGTAATATATGAAGCGAGAAACATGGCCGTCAGCACGCTGTGAGTTTAGCATATGATTGTCATGCTTGTACGTGTCATTTACCTTCGTCGTCTATTGATGTCGCGTGATACCTAATTTGGTACATGCGAAGCTAGCAAATTGACCGCAGTGCGCTATAAGCGTATCATGTAGTCATATTTAGCATGACGTACATGTCAACATTATCATGCTTGCATGTCATTTACATTTGCCGTCAATTCATGTCACGTAATACCAAATTTGATATATATGAAGCTAGCCAAACGACCACAAGCGTCTCATGAGCGTGGCATTTAGTCATGTTTTTACATGACACGCATCTGATTATTATCACACAAGGGTGTTTTGAAGAGGGAGTTAGTACATGATACTGAGGGGAACAGTGCTAAGAGCGGAACAGTTATAAAACGATTTTCATAATATACCTAGTCACTTATGCTCATCACGCGGTGATTTTATGCAATGCTATTTTGTTATAGATACTATATAACGAAATCGCCAAGAGAGCTAAATGTAGGTAGCTAGCTAGCTAGATAGATAGATAGATAGATAGATAGATAGATAGATAGATAGATAGATAGATAGATAGATAGATAGATAGATAGATAGACAGATAGATAGATAGATAGATAGACAGCTAGATGAATAGATAGATAGATGATTAGATAGATAGATAGATAGATAGATAGATAGATAGATTCCTAAGAATTTTTTACCCGCCATAGTAGTTTAGCCTCCAAGGCACTCGGCTGCTGACCTGCAGGTGGCATGATGAAATCCCGGCTGTGCGGTCGCATTTTCGATGAAGGCGGATATGCTTGAGGCCTGTGTGCTTAGACTGACGTTCACGTTAATAAACCCCAGGAGGTCGCAATTTCCGGAGCCCTCCACTACAATGTCTCTCATATTCATAAGGTCGTTTTGTGATAATAAGCCCCAACAATTATTATACCTTCCGATTATCAATTGCCAGCTTGCAAGGAAAGCTACAGACTTAGTTGATGCCATGTATGAAGGTAATATTAAAAATAATAATTTTTTCCTTTGTTTTAACTCACTACTCCACGGCATATTTAAGCTAAATAACGCTAATCTTGAAGATTTGAAGTCAAAGTCAGCGATGTTTTTACTTAAGCTTTGATGCATCTCTACTTGCAAATTTGGTGATAAAAAGTTTAATCCTGCATATTAGAGGTGCGTCACAAAATATTTTATCTTGTTTTGTAAGATTAGAAGTTTCTCGTGAAATATTTATTAAGTCATGGTGGGGTAAGCCGCACCTTTATTAATAGAAAGTGAGCATAACTCATGATTTGTTGCAAATTTTTCTCGTACAAATATTTCTGTCCTGGCAGTCACGGTTCAAAATAAACACATCCTACATATGAAAGGCGTGCAAACTTTACATCATCACATTTGCGCCAGGTGAACTATGTATGTTCTTGTTATGTTAGATGTGAATTGTATCCCAACAGCTACGATGCCGATGAACATTATGAAAAGAAATGCATTCCGCATAATATTATCTGTAAGGCTATACATTGTGCTCGTATTCATTCCTAGCAGAATTTGCAAGAACTTGAAGATGTGTGGGACAGATTTAGCATAGCTTTCACAAGATATTCAGATACCAATGGTTCTTGTAGCTTTGCTTGAAGTCTGAAACTTCTTTAGATGTTTTATCAACGCACATAATCTAATTCGCAGTAAAGTGGCTGCTTAATATTGTTACGTAAAAATGACACGAGGTGTGTCTATTTAAAATCTATATTCAAAATGATGCGTATGGCGTCGACTAAGATGGAAGCAGCACGCGCAACCGACAGACCACTTCCTCGTTGTCGTCTTTTCACCTCTGATACGTCAGCTACGTAGCATTACCCCCCCGGCGGTAAAAGCGCCGTCTCGGTGCACATTAACTACGGTCTTCAGTAGGCAGGTGGTAAGGTTTTAGTCTGCTGACGTGCACAACATCACTGGGTGTGGTTGCAGGCAGGCTTGTGGTCTCAGATGCAGGAATGATCTCATAGGTGACGTCGGTTACCTGGCGGATGATACGGTAAGGACCCATGTAGTGAGACAATAACTTCTCTGATAAGCCAACTCGACGAACTGGGCACCACAGGAGAACAAGAGAACCGGGTGAGAAGTGAACGTCAGCATGCCGGCTGTCGTAGATGGCTTTCTGGGTGGCTTGCGAAGCCGAAAGTCTAGAGCGGGCGATCTGACGTGCGTGGTCGGCACGAGCAATAGCGTCGCGTGCATATTCGGTTGACGGCGTTGTAGTGGTTGGAAGTAAGGTGTCGAGTGGTAACGTCGGATCACGGCCATAAAGCAAATAAAAGGGTGAATAACCAGTGGTGTCGTGGCGCGAAGAATTGTACGCGAAGGTCACGTGAGGTAGCGCCAGGGTCCCAGTCATGGTGGTCGGAGGACACATACATCGCGAGCATGTCCGTTAGGGTCCGATTTAGCCGTTCGGTAAGGCCATTTGTTTGGGGATGGTAGGAAGTGGTCAGCTTGTGGTGCGTCGAGGAAGAGCGCAGAAGATCGTCGATCACACGGGACAAAAATGCGCGGCCACAATCTGTGAGTAATTGGCGAGGAGCGCCATGCTGTAAGATGACGTCGTGGAGCAAAAGTCCGCAACGCCAGTAGCGGTGCTGGTGGGGAGCGCTCGAGTGATGGCATACCTAGTCGCGTAGTCTATAGCAACAGCGACCCACTTGTTGCCCGATTTCGACTCGGGAAAAGGACCGAGAAGATCTATACCAACACGGAAGAAATGTTCGGTTGGGATGGAGATCGGTTGAAGGAAGTCCAGCCGGGGGCGCAGTAGGTCGCTTCTACGTTGGCATTTATCGCAGGAGGACACGTACCGGCGAACGGACCGGGCGAGACCGCGCCAAAAGAAGCGGCGACGCACGCGGTCGTACGTCCGAGATTCACCCAGATGACCAGCAGTTGGTTCATCGTGAAGCTCGTGCAGCACGGTTGAACGCAAATTTTTCGGCACGACAAGAAGAAGCTCAGGGCCATCTGGCTGGAGGCTACGGTGGTACAGCGTGCCATTCAGGAGGACGTACATGCGAAGTGACGTGTCGTTCAGAGCAGATTCGAGACGGGTCAATAAGTTGTCGCAGAGAAGCATCACGACGTTGTTCATCACCAATCTGAAGAAACTGGGACATTGACATGACGCTGAGGCTAGGCTCGATGTCTGGTTTCGTCGGGCTGATCAACAGGGTAGCGGGATAAGCAATCGGCGTCCAGATGGAGACGTCCAGACTTATAAGCAAGCGAGTAGGAATATTCCTGTAGGCGCAATGCCCAACGACCAAGTCGTCCAGTGGGGTCCTTCAGAGAAGAAAGCCAACACAGCGCATGGTGATCTGTGATGACACGGAAAGGGCAGCCATACAAGTAAGGACGGAATTTCGGAACCGCCCAAACAAGAGCGAGACATTCCCGTTCTGGTATAGAATAATTGCGTTCAGACTTAGAAAGCAGACGGCTCGCGTGTGCAATTACACGGTCGTTGCCCCGCTGAATTTGCGCCAAAACTGCACCAATTCCGTGACCACTCGCGTCTGTTCGCACTTCTGTGGGAGCATCGGGGTCGAAATGTGCAAGAATAGGAGGTGTCGTTAGAGCGGTGATTAGCTGAGAGAAGGCGTCAGCTTGAGGAGGGCTCCAAGAAAATGGGACGTCTTGTTTGAGGAGGTCGGTGAGTGGCCGTGCGAGTGCCGCAAAGTTTTTCACGAACCGGCGAAAGTAGGAGCAGAGGCCCACAAAACTGCGAACATCATGGACAGAGCGTGGGACTGGGAAGTTTGTTACAGCGCGTACTTTCGCCGGGTCTGGCCGTACGCCGGCAGCGTCAACAAGGTGACCCAATACGGTAATCTGACGAAGACCGAAGTGGCACTTGGAGGAATTGAGCTGCAGGCCGGCCCGTCGAAATATGGATAGAATGGTCGAAAGTCGTTCAAGGTGGGTTGCAAAGGTAAGTGAGAAAATGATCACGTCGTCAGGTAACACAAACATGTCGACCATTTAAATCCTTGTAGGAGCATGTCCATCATTCTCTCGAAGGTCGCTGGAGCGTTGCAGAGCCCGAACGGCATGACCATGAATTGGTAAAGGCCGTCAGGGTAACGAAGGCCGTCTTTTCTCGGTCCATGTCATCTACAGCAATTTGCCAGTAGCCAGATCGGAGGTCGAGAGATGAAAGAAGATGGCGCCATGAAGGGCCATCCAGGGCATCGTCAATGCGTGGTAGAGGGTACGCGTCTTTTTTGGTAATTTTGTTGAGGTGGCGATAATCAACGCAGAAACGCCATGAGCCGTCTTTTTTTTACTAATACCACGGGAGATGCCCAAGAGCTACTTGATGGTGTCGATTACGTTTTTTGTAAGCATTTTGGCCACTTCTTTCTGAATCACTTCTCGCTCAGATGCTCACACGCGGTACGGCCGACGGTGAATGGGCGCAGGGTCACCAGTGTTGATTCGGTGAGGTGACAATTTCAGTCTGGCCTAAGGGACGATCGTCGGTGTCGAAAATGTCACTGTATGAGGCCAAAACTTGGCAGAGAGCGTCGGCCTGGTTGAGGCGACAGCTCCGATCCAATCAGTGTTTCGCAAACATACCATCGTCTGAGCTGGGTGACCATGAGACTGCGCTTCGATCAGGAGCAGATACAGCGACAACCACTGACATCGTCCTTGTTATGGCAGTTAGCTGCGCTAGGGACATCTGGCAGGGGCAACACTTGAGGGGTGAAACCAAAGTTAAGGAGCGGAAGTAACACACAGTTATCCGCTATGGTCGCGATGGTATAGGGCACAGTAACACTGCGCGTCAGCCGAACGTCAGTTTTGGCGTAACGATATAATCACCGTCAGGACGGGATGGGGTCGATGACAAAGACACGTACGTGACAGCTCGAGGTGGCAGGCGAACGAAAGTTGGTTGGGCTCAAGTGGTTGGTGGGCTTTGCAGAGTAGTCGCAAAGATTGGTAGATCAAGGCTGAGGGTACCAGACGACAATCAATCAAGGCCGAGTGTGCCGAAAGGAATCGAGGCCAAGTATGAGGTCATGAGGGGCAGCAGGCGAGCAAGGTAAAAGGACCACGGCGTGACGACCGGCAATGCTGACACGAGCAGTGCACATTCCGATTACTGTACGTACCGCCATCGCAACACGTATTGCCTGCGTCGTAGATGGCGTCATAATCTTTTGTAAGCGCAGCGTAGAGAAGCGCTCATAATAGAAAGGTGCGCACCTGTGTCAATGGGGGTGGTCACAGGAACATGGTCGACTTGTACTTCAAGCAGGCTATGGTGCGTGGGAAGCGTCAGTAGAGGATTTTCGGTCGTCATTGGTATTGCAGCTCACCTCTATAAGCTGCAATATCTAGTTTTCCTGCTGCGGTCGTCCAGAGAAGCTCGGCGAGGAAAGCGCCGAGGTGGCGGAGAGCGGGATTGGCGACGTAGCGGCGACGGGGAGCGAGAGCTGCGGCGACCGGACGAAGGGGCGTCAGGGTAGCGGCGACCGGGCAAAGGGGCGTCAGGGAAGGCTCGTAAGATGACGACGAATAAAATTAAAGAGTGTGGCGTCTGAACGTCGAGGGCTCGTCGGCATAGCGCTGAGCGCCGAGGTAGAGAAAGTC
>WOVY01008265.1:0-11609 GCA_013436015.1 Rhipicephalus annulatus
GGAGTGTCAGAGCGGTAATTGTAACTGTCAGGATCAAGCAAACTTAAGGCAACGTAAACGTGCGGCCCTTGCACATGTCAATGGTTTAGCAAGGGTAGCGGCTTGCTGCTACTTCAAGCAGGCCGCTACAGTGACAGTTCGTGCCAACAGTATTTTCAAAACGCCCACCATCTAAATTTAGTCATCACGGCTACAGTCAGTTGAAACATCAACACCTTCAATGTAATTACCACGTATCTTGCATAGGCGGGGCCACCATGCTTTCTTACGACGGCTGGTACACCGTCTTGAATATATGCTTTATATAAAAACATTACAAGACGAACCCAACTTAATCAGCTGCTCTTCTTATCACTTTATGTAGTACGACTATCCACATTGCAGTATCACTTTCTTGTTTCAGGAAATTTTATATCTGCGAACACGTTATAGTTTGCAACACTATGTTAACCTGCACAGTAACCTACAAGCAATACCTACTTTGCATGCAGTGTTTCTGATCAAAGGCTGCATTTCCCAATTTCTTGGTTGACATCATGCACATAATGCATTTTTAAGGCCTGTTTGGCAATCATTCCAAAGAAAGAAATTCCAATGCTGTTTCCACATTCACCCTGGCAATTCACTAGACAAGTCCCATATATATTTCACTTCTACACAAGTTCATAAATTCCATGCTTGGTGCTGAAGATACAAAAGTGGATTGCTTGGAAGCTGTTGCCGGTAGCCGTGCGAGCTTTCTCACTACAAGAAGCAGAATTAGGAAGCAAGTTCACAATTTAAATGAGTTTATTTCACTCAGCGTACACTGAAACACCTGCATATGACAGGTGCATTCCAGGCAACATTTCCAACATTGAATCTGCAGTCATTATCAGGGATGGAATAGACATTTTGATTTTTGTAGCAGGAAAAAGGCTGTTCTGAAGTGGAATTTGGTGTGAGGGGTGCAGATGGCAAAATATTTTGTGCAACTCCTCGAATTTAAAGCATCAATTCAAGGAGTGGCAACACCAAACTTTGAGGCTATATATAACAAGCCTGTCGTGAGTTTTCTCTGTATGCAAGGACTCTCCACACGAAGGGTCGGACTCAACAAACATTCAGAATATAGTTTTATTCACTTCCGAAGTGTACCCAAATGGTCATTCTCCCAATCACCCGTCACTGGCGCGGCCAACACTGGCGTCATTATCTAGGAAGGGCAACCAGAGTAGTTGAGTCGTCACTTGAAATCTGAATTGAGGCGAGTTACCTTCGGCCAACATTTTTCTCCAGCGTACCTCCGACACATACGTACCTGCAAAGCATCTGTTGCTGCATCACTCGCTGAGTTTTAATCACTTCCTGGCTAAGTGCTGCACATCTCAGCGCAAACCTGCGAGGCACTCAATGAGCTCAAATGCTGGAGACATTCGGTCGGTTGCCCGAGCAGCAACCATGCCTGTATACTATTCTGCACTAGACTTTTGCCTGAATCAGAATTGCGGCTGCTGCATCTAGCCATGGCACTTGTCGACGCATTTGTTTTGCTGGTGTTTGTCTAGCATGGCGTCACAGGCTTGTATGGTCACGTGACCAAGCCTTCTATACAACGTCACTGCCCAACTTGGCGCCCAGAAACCGAAGTTGCCCACATAAATGAGGTGATAATAAAATATTGAGCGAGAATACATGAATTTTGGTGCACGTATCATGCTTCCTGGATGCATAAGGAACGCTTGAAGCAAAAAACCTGCAAGCCACAAATTCAGTGGCACGACCGCTTTGAGCCCTTGATAAACAATATTTATTATCAATGTATTGCATACGGAATAATCACTTATTGCCAGAAACATAATTAAGCAAATGAATGGTCATTTAAGGAAGGTGGCACTGCGATCGCCGAAAGGAGCGGACGTGCTTCATCGGCTCCGATTTCTTCAAATGATATCGCAGTGATTTTAACCGCGTTCACCGGAAATCTTTCAGTAACGAATCTGTGAAGTCGAGCGGAATTGACGGATACCTGATTTTGAAGTGGGCCATCATATTTCGAGGAGTTCTTAAACTCTGCCTTACGACCGAGCCGCAGCTGCGCTGGACCCAAGCGTGAACGCCTAACGCTAGGCCTAGCCGGCGCAAGAGCAGAGCGGTGCCGATGGACGCGGTGCCACTTGTGCGGACTCTTAACTGCACGAGCCGACGAATGCGACTCAAGAATGTATGTGCAAGTGACAGGGGAAGACATTTCCGTCGACGAAATTACCGAAGACGCCAGATGGAAGACTGCCGGAACGCGGCGTTCGAGAGCCCGGCAACGCGGGGTGGACTCGTCAAGCGACATCGACAAAAGCACCAACAAGCTCGGCATTGGCTGGACACCGATCAGCTAATAACCAATGGACGCAGCAAGACTACCTGCTCACTGAGATGGCCGCATCGAAATCAAGATCGCAATCGCGTAACCGGTCCCGGTCTTGCAGCAAGACAAGGCTCACTTCGAGAGGTTTCAGGTCCACGACGCCAGCTCCAGTAGACGAGGTGAGCTGGGCGGACAAAATCCGGGGCACCGCATGGGAGAAGGTCGGTAAAGCACCTACAGCTCCAGAGCAAACAAATTTCATCAATACTGCCATTACAGATGAACTAAAATAAGAGAACGCGGTAATGCGTGAGCTAGTCCAAAAGCTAACCCAAGAGGTGCAAGAACTCAGACGCGAGCGTGCCGTGTCGGCACAAAACAAACATACCGGTGGCAACGAGCGTTCCAGATGTGGGTGTATCAGACTCAGATTCAGACACAGGTGCTCCAGCTTCGAAAAAACGGGCGATTCAACCAGAACTACACGAAGAAGGTTCCGAGAGCCAGTTGCGAGCTGAAGTTATGTACATCAAGAAAATGCTTTGCACCATGCAAAGCTTTTTTGAGACGCTACAAGCAACTGTCCTCGGACTCGCAAATAGGACTACTAAACTCGAGGGAAGCATGCAGATGACAATGAATCACCCCGTGTTCACGCAACACGGACACGTAGCGGCGCGCAGCGACGCGGGACTGAGCACCCTTCCAGGGCAGCCAGTTGCATCATGGCTTACGCTGCTCAAGGGATGGTCATATGGCAGTGGAATTGCCGTGGCTTCGCCGGAAAAAAGGCAGTTCTACAGCAACACATTAGGCACTCAACAGGAAAACCAGATGTTATATTACTTCAAGAAATGCTTACAAACGCAGCTACCTTAACAGGCTACAATTCGCACAGCAGCAAAATTAAGGGAAAGGGTTTATGCACGCTCATAAGGAAACGTCTCACGTTCGTTCACCATGAACTTAGCAGCGTCCAGATAAAATACGCTCTCATCGAACTAGTCCCCACTAAACGAAGGTAGGAAAGCATATTTCTCATAAACGTTTATAGAAGCCCGTCGAAGCAGCATCAACGATCTAGGGCGTTGCTTCAGAAGACGCTCGAGATTGCTGGGTCTCAGACGCTTGTTGTAGGGGGTGATTTCAATGCGGCAGACACGGCATGAGGCTACGGATAGAGCACTGTCAGGGGAAGACAACTAGGCCAAGACGCGCAAGAGCTCGACTTCACTCTAATAACGAATCCGGCGCACCCGACAAGAATAGGCAACTCCACCACCAGTGGACACGACTCCTGACTTGACCTTCGTAAGAAATGCCGGGGCGGCAGCCACCACGTGGAAAAACACATCTGCCGACCTGGGTAGTGACCACATGATTATCAAAATTCAAATTCCGACGTCGGACACAGCGCAGCACAGTAAACGCAGATTTGAATGGACTGATTGGGACGATTTCAGAAAGAAACGAGGGCAACAAGAATCTACAGAAGATAAAATCACGGACATTGAAGCGTGGTCCCGCTTACTGGTAGCGGACGCCAAAGCTTCAACCAAGAAAATTGAAACGGCGATCGAAGCGGACAAGATGGACAGCCGCCTGGCGCATCTCATTGAGCCGAAGAACTCTATCTTAGCAAGATGGAAGGGACAGAGGCTCAATCGAAGACTCGGAAAGAAAAAAAGCGGAGATTAACTGCAACATCGAGGAACATCCCCGCAGAGGCGCCTGCGCAAGTAGGCGTTTGGTGTGTAGCGACACCACGGACCCGAGCTAACGGGGGAGTTTCTACTCCCTCCCACGCCTAGCCGTGCGTGGCTTTGCCAAGTCCTGGGAAAAGGGGATCTTGGGGGTCGAGCCGACGCCGGGTGATTGGACCTTTAAGGCTCCCCGGCGGAGGCAACACACCCCTTTGGCCCCTGGCTTCACGTAGACGGCAGGCACCCTGGGCTGACCCACCCAGGGGAAATCGGCAGTCGCCTCGACGCCGGGTGATTGGACCTTTAAGGCTCCCCGGCGGAGGCAACACACCCCTTTGGCCCCTGGCTTCACGCAGACGGCAGGCACCCTGGGCTGACCCACCCAGGGGAAATCGGCAGTCGCCTTTTCTTATCTCTCTCTGCCTCATCTTTGTCTTTATCTTTCACTATTTATCTGTCCTGTCTTCTACTCTCTTTCGTTTACTTCCAAACTTCCTAGCGGCTAGGGTTAACCCTTCAAACGACGTTTCACTTGTCATCACTACTGTGAGAACAAGACCCGCTCGGCCAACATACTGTTATATCAAGCAGCACTTAGAAGAAACGCGGCGTCTGAAGGGAACTGATTTGACGGCGACCGCATACAGTCTGGGCACTGCAAATAGCCTACCTTGGTCTAGGCGCATTGGGTTATAGTAGCGTTGTACGGCTGGCGTCTGCAGGTTTTAGCATCCGCAAACTTGTAGCGTCCCCTTGCTGGGTTCCGTGGTGGGTGGCCGCCAACGCTTCTGAAGAAAATTAAACTGGAATGCATAGAGCGTTTCCCTTATTAAGTGATCGTACCGCCTTAAAGCGCGTACGCACCGAAGACTTAAGCTTTTTCAACCGATCAAGTGAAAATTTCCCCCATTTTCATCCTATACATAGTGAGATAAGCAACAAGCAAGCCAGAACAGTATCCCCCTTTGTAGTAGCCAGATGTCTCACAGAAACTCTTGTAGCCGGGTACAAAGTTACCAAAATGGCCAGCGGAGACCTCCTCCTTGAAGTTCGAGAAAAAGAACAGTTTGAAAAGCTACAGAATCTTTCAACTTTTGGTGACACTCCCATCACTGTAACGCCACACAGATCTATGAACACATCCCGTGGAGTAGTATCTGATGCTGATTTGCTCAGCTTGACTGAAGAAGAACTTCTGGAGGGGTGGAAGACTCAGAATGTGACCAATGTACAAAGGATCACCGTTAGAAGAGACAACAAGGTAACACCAACGAAACACCTAATACTCACGTTCGCTTCCAGTAATCTGCCAGAAAGAATTCAAACAGGGTACACGAAGACATAGATCAGACCATACATACCTAACCCCCGTCGTTGTTTTAAATGCCAGAATTATGGCCACGGCTCACAAAGCTGTCGTGGTCACCAAACTTGTGCACAATGTGGAGTGTCAGGCCACAATTCGGACAATTGCGAAGAACCATCACACTGTGTGAACTGTGGCGGAAATCATGCCGCATACTCACGGTCTTGCTCATTCTGGAAAAAAGAAAAAGAAATCATCACATTGAAAATTAAAGAAAATATCACATTCAAGGAAGCAAGGCAAAGAGTGTCGCCATTTTATGGCGCTACATATGCTGATGCGGCGCGTCAGGGGCCAACGCCGCACCAGCCCTCGCCACTTCTTCGGCCAGCGCAGAGCGAGCCGTCGGCTGTGGCGCCTACCCCCAAGGCGGCAGTAGTTCAGTCTACTCCTCCTCCTAGCGAATTGAGTCCGGAGACTCCAGGGTCCTCTGGTCTCAAGGCCTCCCCTCACCAGGCGAGGCCTTGAAATATTACAGTGAAACAGCCTTGAAATATTACACAGAAATATTACAGTGGAACATCCCAGGCCTTCTTCGAAACCTCGATGACTTACAAGAACTCCTCCATGAACACAATCCAAGAGTGCTGTGTGTACAAGAGACACATTTAAAACGAACAAACACAAACTTTTTACGTAACTACGTAATCTTCCGAAAGGATAGAGATGATGCCATGCCACCATCTGGTGGTGTAGCGGTTATAGTTAGTCAAGGTATAGGATGCACAAAATTACCCCTTAAAACTTCCCTCGAGGCGGTGGCTGTCCGAGCAGTTATTATAAACACACTTGTCACTGTCTGCTCTTTGTACATACCTCCGCACCACCGTCTTGAAAAACTTCAATTCCAGTCTTTAATAGACCAACTACCTGAACCTTATCTGGTCCTTGGGGACCTGAACGCACATAATGGTCTTTGGGGTGACTCTCGCTGTGATGCACGAGGTCGTCTCATTGAACAATTCCTCATTTCATCAGGTGCTTGTCTGTTGAATAGGAAAGAGGCAACATACTATAACCCTGCCAACAAAAGTTACTCATCCATAGACCTCAGTATCGCATCTCCTTCACTTGTACCATTACTTCAGTGGAAATTCATAAATAACCCATACGGAAGTGATCATTTTCCTTTAGTTTTGAGTACACCAATAATATATGAATGTCCTCCACATGTTCCCAAATGGCTGGTAAACAAAGCCGACTGGGAACAATTTCAAAAGCTTACTCACTTAAATTGGACTGACATATGCGGATTAGGCATAGATGAAGCTGTGCAGTACTTCACGGCCTTTCTTACTGACGCAGCAGCCAAGTGCATTCCACAAACATCTGGACTGCCCGGCAAACGACACGTCCCGTGGTGGAACACTGAGTGTCAGAATGTGCGAAAGGAACAGAACAGGGCATGGAGGTTGCTGCGGAACTCGCCGACAGTGGAAAACCTTGTGAGCTTTAAGAAAATAAAATCTCGAGGCAGGAGAACGCGTCGGCAGGCCAGAAGAGAAGGAGGAGGAGGAGGAAGAAACTTTATTCAGAAAAAAAAAATTGAAATGCAGGCAGTTTGGTCGGGCCCTCAGTCCAGGGCTCCGCTGGCACGAGCGGCTCGCTGGACCTGGTCAAGCAAAGCTATTTGGCTTTGCTTGTCCTCGTCCGCAAGCCATGCCTCCCACTGCCTGTGAAACATGTGTGGTTGCTTCGTGATGTGTGGGCTGTCGATGTGTGTGGGCCTCTGGGTGCACTCCCATGTTATGTGGCTGAGTGTTGGTACTTGTGAACACCACGGACAGGTGTCTTTATATCTTGCGGGATATATTCTACTTAGATGGTACCAATTGGGAAAGCTATTGGTTTGTATGCGTCTCCAATCCCTGCTTTGCTGGCTATCCAAGTCCTTATGTGGAAGCCCATATTCCTTTCGTTGCTTCCTTTGTTAGAGGAGGATGTCACGCGAATTGGAAAGAGGTTCAACGTCGTGGCCTGCCGTCGCTCGGTTGGTGATGCCTCGAGCTATACGGTCTGCCACGACGTTCCCCTCCAAACCTTCGTGAGCAGGACACCATATAATGTGATGGTCTCCTGTTATGGGTTTATTTAAAAATTTATACGCTATTTTAGGTAGCGTTCCTCGGAGAAACATTCGGCATGCCGCCTGTGAATCGGAGAGCACAACCACTGATTGTCCCCTGATTTCTGCGTTGGATATGGCTATGGCTATTGCTGCCGCCTCTGCCACTCGTGTGAAACAAGTTTTAACCGACGCCATTGTGGTGTGATTTTGTGCTACAATTGCCACTACATGTGACCCTCTGCTCGCTTTACTTACGTCTGTAAAGACGGCTTCTGAGCTATTCTGAAAAGCTTTGCGTAAGGAGTCTGCTCTTGCTTTCCTCCTTCCTGCGTGATACGTCGGATGCATATTTCTGGGAATAGGCGCCACAGTTAAATGTGTGCGTTTTTCCGCATCTATTAGCAGCGTTTCCTCGTCACAATATAGCGGTCGCAATGTATATCCCATCTTTTCCAGAATTCTTCTCCCATGATAGCTTGAATTGAGCCTTTCCTTTTGAGATAAAAGCACCGCATTCGCATACTCCTCAAAGGTATTGTATATGCCCAATTTCTCTACCCTCTCGGTTTTGGCATTTTCCGGAATCCCCAATGCTGCTTTGAATGCTTTCCTTATTATTGTGTTTATTTGCTTTGTCTCCTGGTTTGTCATTGTCTGGTACGGCAGCGCGTACGTAACTCGGCTGATCACAAATGCATGAACGAGTGCAATGGTTTCTTTCTCCTCTAGTCCCATTTCGCTATTTGCTATCCGCCTCATCATCCGGGCCACATTCGCCGTGGTTCCCCGTAGCCTTTGTAGTGTGTGTGACGTTCCCAAATTTCCTTGTATCCACATGCCAAGCACGCGTATTACATCTGCCTCCCTGATTTGTCTCCCATCCAGCAGTACTGCTACCGGTATTAAGTCCTTTTTCTTTGCGTATCTTGCCCTAATTCTAACCATTTCAGTTTTTTCCGGCGAGCATTGCATTCCTGCAGCTGTCACGAAAGCTTGTATTTTATCTACTGCCTCCTGGAGGGCGTTTTCTTTGTCCGCATAAGAGCCATCCTTTGTCCATAAGGTGACATCGTCTGCGTAAAGAGCTGCTCCTAGACCTTTTATATTTTCCAGCTCACATGCGAGCTTTCTCAGGCCGATATTAAATAGTATCGGGGATAGCATGGCTCCCTGGGGGGTGCCTCTATTTGGGTAGTCGAAGGTTTCAGATGTAACCGAGCCTAAAGAAATGGTAGCTTTCCTGCTTGTCAGAAATGACCGGACATACTCATATATTCGTTGGCCGCAGTTAATCGATTCGAGGCCTTCCATTATCACCTTGTGTGATATTGTATCGAATGCTTTCTTGATATCTAGTCAGTACGAATTCGTCGCTTGAACCTCTGTTTGGGTTCATGACGTCATTTTGCAACAGCAGGAAAACATCCTGGGCCGATACATGTGGTCGGAAACCGAACATATTCACCGGTAGCAGACCCTCTCTCTCTACATAGTCTGCCAATCTAGTCAATATTGTTTTTTCAAAAAGCTTACCCAAGCATGAGGTAAGAGAGATTGGTCGGAGGTTCTTAATATCTCTTGGTTTCTCTGGTTTTGGTAGTAACATGATGTTTGAGTCCTTCCATTCTACTGGAAGGTTTCCTCCATCTACCCATACCTTTTCATTAAAGAAATCCGTGATTCGTCGAAGGGCCGCATCACTCAAATTTCTAAGCATAGAGTTTGTTATTTTGTCTCGTCCTGGGGCGGTATTCTTTTTGAAAGACTGGGCCGCCGCATAAACCTCTTCAAATGTTATGGGAGCATCTAACTCTGGTTGTTCTTTTCCTGCATATTTGCCATGTACCACTTCACATGCGTCTTGTCCGACATATAATTTCTTGACTTCGTAGATAAGTGCGTCATCGTTACCTTTAAATTCATTCTCCAGAATTCTTAAAGCCCTGTTCGTCATTGTTTTTGTTGCCCCTGGATCGATCATACTCCTCAGGATGTGCCAGGTCTTTTTGGTTCCTAACGTCCCTCTAAGTGAGTTACTAAATTGCCTCCAGTTACTGTTATTTAGTTGACGTGCGTAGTCATTGGCTTCCTGTGACAACTGAGCTATCCTTATCTTCAATTTGCGATTAAGCTTTTGCTTCCGCCATCGCATTGTGAGGCTTCTCCGCGCGTCCCACAAATGTAGCAGATGCTTGTCGACTGCTGGGATTTCCACGCTTGTTTCTATTTCCTTTGTCACTTTCCTGTGTGCCTCCTTTATCTGTGTCACCCAGTTACCTAGATCTATTATTTCCCCTTGGTCTCCTACGTTCTCCCTAAATTTGTTCCAATCAGATATTGTCGCTTTCCCCATTCTTCTTGTCGTGGCGGCATTAATAGTTATTCCGAGAATGTAGTGGTCGCTTCCCAAGTTTTCTCCGAGGTGCGCCCATGAGACGTTTCCTTCAGAATTTGTAAACGTTAAGTCCGGTGACGTGTCTTTTGTTAAGCTATTCCCGACCCGTGTCGGTAGGTCTGGTTGTGTAAGTTGGCAGAGATCATACCGTTCAACAAGGTCTACAAGGAGTTTGCCCTTAGGGCTGTCCTGCTTATATCCCCAATTTCTGTGTGGCGCATTAAAATCCCCCATGATAACTAACCTGTCTTTCTCTTTCAATAAACCCATCGCATGTGCTATAATGTTCTCAAAGTCGGCTAGTCTCTCTTTAGGTGGGCTATATATATTGACCCCCACTGTTTTTGGTCCTCCACGTTTTTTTGGGCCACACTGTTATTATCTGGTGTTGCACTGCCTCATTGCTCACGTAGCTGACACTCAATGCTATATCTTTTTGGTAAATGTCGCCACTTGTGGGTACTTTGGGTTAATATGTCTTATGTACCCTCTCAGATTATCTGAAATTTGCCTACTTCCTGAAGGCAGATTATATCAGGAGGGATTGGAGATGCTCCAATAAATTGTTTGAAATTTTCAAGTTTTGTTCTTAATGAGCAGCAGTTCCACTGCCATATTTCCGTTTGCTCGGTCTTTTTATTGTTACGGTGTCTAGCCATGGTTGGTATTCTCGGAATCTGTTATTCCACTTTCTTTAGGTTGTCTGGTGGGGGGCACCCGGGCCTCTGACAAGATCTCTTGCGAGGATTCTGCGCCTGACTCAAGTCGCTTATGGGGCGTTCCATCTGGCCTAGTTTGGCAAAAACAAGTTTGAATTTGTTGAACTAGGAACGCTATCGGCGTGTTTGTGGTGGTTGCGTTTCCATGGGCTGCGCAACAGGCTGCGAGACAACAGGTGTGCTCGCCGGGCTTTGTGTGTTGCTCGACTGGTTTAGTAGTGACTCCAGGCGCGCCATTCGAGACTTAACCTCCTGTAGTTCTGTTCTAAGTTGTCTGTTTTCAGCTACTACCCGCTTGTATTCTGGGTGTTCTGTGATCGTTGGTGTAACGGGTTTATGTTTGGTAGTGGGAGATACGGCTTGCGCATAGCTTACCGCGTCCGCCTGTGGGTTGCTATGTGCAGGACACGCCCCCGGTGGCTTGCTTCTCGGAAGGGCTTGCGCGTTCGGATTGTCCTGGGAGATTGCTCTCGGCGTCGAAGTCGACTTTGGATGCCGCTGTCCTGGTTGTCCTGTCTCCACGGCACGGTTTTTCGTCGGCGTGCGGGTTCTGGAACGGCTCTTTCGGGTCCCGCCTCGTCCGTACTCCCATTCTGATTCCTCTTCCTCCGACTGAAACCAGCGAGGGGCTGGCTTGTGTGGTTTTTTGGGTGGTTTCGCTGCTTGCTTGCGAATAGGCTTGAGGCGTTTCAGACAACTGCAGTCTCCAGTGATATGGTTTCCCGTGCAAATTGCGCATGTCGGAGTGCAATTATGGTTTACTTCGGGGTTGCGCATTCCACAGGTATGGCACACGGGTGAGTCTGGCTGCGGACACACGTCGGTGCGGTGGCCAACCTCCCCACATGCTCGGCAGAATTGGACGGTGTTACGAAAAGGAATACACTCCTTCTCACCTCCTCTGTAGTAAACATATCTTGGTAGAATGTCCCCGAAGAAAGTCAAGACGGCACTCTGAGAGTCTCCCAACATCCGAGCGTCGACCAGCGTCACGCTCTGGGTGCGAAAACGGAT
>WOVY01008266.1:0-12901 GCA_013436015.1 Rhipicephalus annulatus
TTTTTTGTTCTTTTTCACTTTCTTCTTTATTTAATTTCGATCTTTTTATTTTTTGTTTCATTGCTTTCACTAAATCGGCCTCATTCGCGAGTTTTCCTCTAAGCTTGCGAAAATAATTTACAAAAGAAACGACAGAGGAAAGATGAAAACTTTACGCATAAACAACCGTTTCCAAAATAGTGCAGAAACAGTATACGACAACAAGATAACATTCACGTATGTGCAGCGCAGAATATAAAGGCATGACATCAAAATAGATGCGAAGAAAACAAGACGGTGAAGAGAGGCCAGGCCGGTGACAGAGACGAAAGGAGCTGCCAATTCAGGCGCCGGAGTGGCTTCTATATGGCGCGTGCGCGGTCTCCAAGTGGGGCTCTCATTAGCGAAATGCCTGCTAACGATGTGGTCTCTCAAGTAGGAATAGAGTGGCATTCGTGCTCGTACCTGCCTGCTGGTGTGTGTGCCTTCCATTTTCCCTTAATGTTTTCCTGCCAATCTGCAGTTGAGCGCAAAAGACAGAAGATAAAAAAAAAAAACGTGGCGTATAGCCGACACATGCACACTGCCGGGGACTTTCTGAGAGGTTCGTTGGTGTAAATTCTGTTCGGGAGTTTAATTTTGTATTGGACCCTATTTAGACTCGGGGGCTTCGAGATAAGCGAGAAGTAAAGATAAGAGAGGGCCCAGAAGAGTTGTAAGCGCAGGAACGGATAAAAATAAAAAAGCGGAAACGCGTAAATTACCGGTGACGTGGCGCGCGTGCCTCGCCCCGCGATCTTACTCTCTATACTTCACGCTCGTGCTGTCGATAAGGCACGAACCACATAGTCGACGTGCGTGTTGAAGCAATATGCTTGACAGGGGCATGCGCTCACAGGTCCGGAAAACCCCCGGCATTTTGGCTTGTACGTATAAAGGCTGCAAAATTAACAGTTCACGCAGACCATGCTCATTATCACAATGCGCACTTAGGTGCTGATTGTCTCGCTCTTTGTGGGTAGGCTAATGTTTAGGCTATTAGCATTTCCGGTAATTCCCCAAGGAAACGACAGAACGAAAACTCCTAGACCAGCTTGCTATGTGTTTGCGCATGCGCACATGCAATGCAGCTTAATTAAGAATTTCGCACGTTCCGGAATTCATTAATCTGCATTGGGGTTTTGTGGCGCCGCTGTCGCCTCCCCTAAAGACAACTGTGGCATTATGTGACGAAGCACCGAATGATGAAACTTCCTCTATCACGTCTGCGCCCCCCCCCCCACACACACAGACACACACACACACACACACACACACACACACACACACCACACACACACACACACACACACACACACACACACACACACACACACACACACACACCACACACACTAAAGCAAACTGGTACTGCTGATACATACGCAACCCACAAGAGGGAACAGAGAAATCAGTAATGCACTCTTACCAAGCCAATTTTATCAGCATAACTAATTATTACGAAAAGCACTAAGAAAGAAGCGAAAAAGCAAGTGAAAAGCTTTCATTGCTTTACGACTTTTTCACCTACAAAACAAAAACAAAAGAACAGGCAGGTTTACCAGCAAACTGCTCGAATCGTAGTGAGACTTATGCAATTATGTTTCATTGGTATCTCCCTGACGCACACCAGTAGGCCAGGCTTGCAAAGCTGTGTTGGAGCAGATGCAGAAGGTTTACCTAGAATAGGGTTGCATGCCAGGTGACCACCTGGGGCTTAACCTGCAGATTGGTTGCGATTCATATGCAAATAACGGGGCGGTGAACGGTGACTCGGCACGTACATGGGTGGTGCGTTAGGCACGGCTAACCTTTTTGACCGGAATAGGTCACAAGCATTACGTTCGCGTACAGGGCCTCTTGTTGCTGAAAATGGTTTTGTAACCACGAAGGTCTGAAATTAGCCTTGTTGGTAACGCGTGGTGTTGCGACCGGGGTTTCCAGACACCGGGGGTCCGGGATGAAGTTGTCGAGGCAGGAGGAAGAGAGACTTGAAGAGGGTTTATTTACAATATATACATTGCGAACTCCCTACACGGTGAGCCCTCAAACGTGGCAGGCCTCTACATGACTCCTAACATAGCGCTACATGGTGCTTGGTTCTACATGGTTCTGCTCGGTTCTGCTCTGTTCTGCCTGGTTCTCTTCTCCAAAAAAGCACACCGAATGAGCCGTGGGGGCTCATTATAAAGGGTCTGTCCTCCCAGATCCCTAGATCGGGGACCGCGTACAGAGGGCACCGTCCAACCACGGATCACACATTACCCGCGAGGGTGACGAGCACGCACGGTCCACGTGAACGTTCAAAATTGAAGCGTGGTCACTGCACGGCCATGTGGCACGAACGTGGCTCCTCCTCGTCAAGGGGTGTCGCTGGGCGAGGGGTCTGAAGTTGATGACTGCATCCATCGAAAGGGCCGCCGTAAACAAGCTTCAAAACGGTCGCCGAACGACTCGTTCAATTAGCGGGACGATTTCCGGCCGCCGCCGCCGCCGTCATCTTCCAAAGAAGAAGCTGCACTTGTGGTCTCCCGAACTGCTCACGGTGTCGTGGCGGCAAGACGCCGCACCCTCCGGCCAGGGGGGAACAATACATGGCGGACACAGGCCGCCAACCCGTTTGGCGACTAAAAAGGAACATCAAAAGGAACGCCGATCCATTGTCAGACCTGGCGCCGGTCCTAACAGTAGGCAGCCGGTCGTTCGGTTTGGTTTGAAGATTAAAGGAGCGCCGCTCCCTCTTCAGCTCCGGCGCCGGTCACAACAGCTCGTCCGCCGGCGGGAGAAGCGACCTGAGGGTGACCAGCTGCACAGGTTGCTCGAAGTGTCGCTGTGTAGTGCTGTCTTCCAGGCCACTGCTGATGACGCTCAGCCAAGGACTCTTTCCCTCTCGTTCCTTGTGGCTCCCCTCTGGGAAAAGCATTCATACACACCACCACAGGCACGGGAGAGCACCCTGCCCGCACTGAGACACGTCGAGTCCGACAAATTATCCAAAAGCAACCTTACTTAAGCAGTATTACCAAACACAAAGCAGCAATCGGGACGTTTCTCTGAGGTTTCACCAAAACTCCTAATCCCGATCCGATAATAATCTTCCCATCAAACTGCTTTCAAGAAAACTAATTGTCAAGTGATGCGCTCACCGTGGCATACCCGAGTGCCTGCGTGAGTAATCCGCCGTAACCCACCAGGTATCATACTCATAAAATGAAGCATTTTACTTCACGCTATCTTTTAGTTCCCGAAATTTAGTGCCGCCAAAGCCAGTCGTCAATTCCTCTTGAGAAGACGAAAGCATAACTGCCGTGCTGCACCTGCATTAGGAACCTCTTTATTATACATCCGCAAACGCACATCACAGTGCGCCTGCCTGGAGGAGATACCACCTAACCGTTCCCTTGCTGTTGCCACTTTCACAAAGCATACATATAAACTCACGAGCTAGCTTTTCTTACACACCGGACACATGCGAACAAAACATTAAATGAACAACAAAAAAAGTTTCGCATGAATCCTGAAAAATCTCGCAAGCAATAACTTTGCGTCTCTACGCTCAGTCATAATTAGTTCATAACGTTGCTCCTGCTCATTTACACGTATCTACCATGACGCAGGCTCCTATGCGTGTCGTTTATGCAATCGCACAACGCTTACCTTAGCTAAACGTACAACGCCCAAGAAATGAACAAAACCAAAAAATGTGTTACCTAAACACTATTTGGTAGACGAGATTCTTAAAAAACACATTAAAATCCAAACAACTTAAACAGTCAAAAGCAAATTTCAAAACAAAATAAATCCACTAATGACCATCGTCAAAAGCTCACGGATGTCTACTCCTTTTTGGGACTAACGCGCGGTGTCGCGTCCTGTGGGTCTTTTTAGGCGAACGGGAAATGGAACAATGGCAAAACCCATTCGCTTCGCCTCCGACCCCCGCAAAGCTCTGCGCTGACAACCTGCGTTCTTACTCTCGCTGAGTACCTCGCACTCCCGCAGTCCATCAAACATGCCGTCGATAGAGCGACGAAAGGGTCTGCCTTTCTACCCAACGTGCTTTTTTTTTTTTTTTTCGTTTTGTCCGGCGGCTCGGACGCATACAAACCAACTCCGGTGCCGATGACAAACGCCTAATTCTGTACGCTCTAATGCGTGTCACTATCCTTCCAATAGATCTATACAACGCATATAGGCTACCAAAATGATAGAGCGCTAACGAAAACAAAGTACAAACGAGTTATTTACAAAATCACAAAAACAAACAAAATGTTCCTTTCAACAGTCCCGAGTCGACGTTTTCCGAGAGGCTAACAGCTGTTCGCAACAACTCTGAGTCGAACTCGCGGTGGTCGCGCCCGGAACGATTTTCTCGAGAAGCGGGGTCTACAACACGCGTCAATCGCCCTGCTACCGAACCCCGCGACGTTCCTCGAAGCCGACTTGCTGTCGCTTCCTGCCCCTCGAAAACCACCGACTCTTTTGCCCCGCACCCCGTCCAATGCACCGCGAGAACAACGGAAGGGTCTCTTGCCCCTCGACCACTTACGCACACAATGCGCTTCTCTTTTCTTTGTTCTCTGGCCGCTTGGACGCTTGCGATACGGCAACTTTCTTGAAATTTCGCTCCGCCATTTGAATACATTCCTCAAACGCGTCGCGATTTTTGCCTGCCTGTTTTTACGGCGCTTTCTCCGTTTTGCACGTCTCTTGGTGCCGTCTACGGAGCCTTTCGCCCATCTCTGATGCTCACCAGCACCCACATGCTCATCTGATTTTTCGCGCGGACTGTCTGGATAATTGCCTAGCAATCTATCCTTCAAACACTGCCGCGTACGATGCGCTTTTCTTTTCCGGCGGTTCGGACGCATACGATACAGACCCGTCAGAGATGACAACGGCACTTTTCTCGCGATTTTACCACGCCGTTTGAAACCCTTACTCAAACGCGTTGTGCTCATCTCGAGCTTTGCCTTTTTGTTGCCCTTCGGACGCTTTCTCCCCTGTGCACGCTTCTTTGTGCGGACCTGGGAGCCTTTCGTCCTACTCTGACGTTCTTCATCACCGATATGCTCCTCCGCCATCTCGCGCGCCCAGTCCTGATGATTGCCTATCAGTTCATCGTTAGACCGCGGCCGCGTAGATTGCGCACTTCTGTTCCTTACTCTCCGGCCCGCTCAGACGCATGCGATTTAAGCCAGTCAGAGAAGACAACGGGCCTTTTCTCGCAAATCCGCCACGCCGTTTGAAGGTCCTCGTCAAACGCGCCGCGCTGATCGCGAGCCTTGCCGCGCTTCTGTTTTTCGGACGCTTTCTCCGTTTGGCACATTCCTTGGTGCCAAACCTGGAGCCTTTCGTCCGCCTCTGACGCTCATCAACATGGTCTACAGGGCTGCAAGGTTCGATGGAACACTCTGTTAATCTTAACTTCGTTTCCACCACCACGGAACCCTCACACCCTGCTGTGACCGCGAGCTCTTTTCCCTCAGAATGGGTTAAAACCTGTTCCATTCCCTTACAGGCACTAGCCTTCTCTTTGGCCTCAAACGGCACCGCCGCTATATCTACAGATATCAGACCCGCAGCACTCTCTTCGGCCCTAAACGGCACCGCTGCTGAAACGCACCGTTCGTGCGGTACATCTGCAAATTTCTGACCCGTAGCCCTCTCTTCGGCCTCAATCGGCACCGCCGCTACGTCGCACCGTTCGTGCACTTCATCTACAGATGTCTGACCTGTAGCCTTCGCTTCGGTCTCAAATGGCACCGCCGCTACATCGCACCGTTCGTGCGCTACATCTATGGATTGACCACTCTGCTGCAATGCCACCAATTCACAATTAAGCCTTTCTATCTCTTCATCTAATTCCTGCATCCTTTTTATATGTTCTTCATGCCTGCGCTCAGCTTCCAATTCCTCCTGGCGCCATCTTTCCTTTCTTTGCGCCCTTTGTACTTCCTCCTCCTGGTCCAATAAGTACATATTCCCGAAGTGCTCGATTTCCTCATTGTCACTATTGCTTTCGAGAATCACTTCGCGGAGTTTAGAAGCAGGCATATCATCATTAAAATCTAGCTCCAGATCCCAACACAGGTTCAGCAGGTCCTCTCTTGTCAATCTCGTAAGATCCATGGCGACTACTTTGCTTTGGCTCAGCTGTGACAAAACACAAACCCACCAGCGTTTCAATTCTGGGTCTAGAGAAATTGAAGCCTGGCAAATCTCACAGCGGAGACCACAAGCTTAAGCACCCAAGTAGCACTACGTGGCCAACATCCCTCTCTACTTTTTCTTGTTAATTTTTCACTCCTGCTTTTTACAACATCCTAAAATTTAACCCGCAACGTACCCTTAGAAATTTTGAAACATTACCACTTGTTCCTATTGAATCATCTAAGCTTTCCTGCTTTAGCGTACTTGCCTCAGATAATCATCCAGTGCTGCCTTGTGCTGAGATAACAACCACAGTGGCCAGGCAGTTGTTGGTTATATCTATCTTTTAACGAATCTAGGCTAAAAGACTCGATATATCTCAAGCACAAAGCCAGGCACTCACCCCATTACGTGCGGTGGTGGTACGCTGCTTCGATCCCGCCGAGTTCCAGGGCTTTCGGCTGGCCTCCGGTACATGTCGCTCTCCGTCGCAGACTCGTATCCCACCGCTGCCAACCAGCTGTTGCGACCGGGGTTTCCAGACACCGGAGGTCCGGGATGAAGTTGTCGAGGCAGGAGGAGAGAGAGACTTGAAGAGGGTTTATTTACAATATATACATTGCGAACTCCCTACACGGTGAGCCCTCAAACGTGGCAGGCCTCTACATGACTCCTAACATAGCGCTACATGGTGCTTGGTTCTACATGGTTCTGCTCGGTTCTGCTCTGTTCTGCCTGGTTCTCTTCTCCAAAAAAGCACACCGAATGAGCCGTGGGGGCTCATTATAAAGGGTCTGTCCTCCCCAGATCCCTAGATCGGGGACCGCGTACAGAGGGCACCGTCCAACCACGGATCACACATTACCCGCGAGGGTGACGAGCACGCACGGTCCACGTGAACGTTCAAAATTGAAGCGTGGTCACTGCACGGCCATGTGGCACGAACGTGGCTCCTCCTCGTCAAGGGGTGTCGCTGGGCGAGGGGTCTGAAGTTGATGACTGCATCCATCGAAAGGGCCGCCGTAAACAAGCTTCAAACGGTCGCCGAACGACTCGTTCAATTAGCGGGACGATTTCCGGCCGCCGCCGCCGCCGTCATCTTCCAAAGAAGAAGCTGCACTTGTGGTCTCCCGAACTGCTCACGGTTGTCGTGGCGGCAAGACGCCGCACCCTCCGGCCAGGGGGGAACAATACATGGCGGACACAGGCCGCCAACCCGTTTGGCGACTAAAAAGGAACATCAAAAGGAACGCCGATCCATTGTCAGACCTGGCGCCGGTCCTAACAGTAGGCAGCCGGTCGTTCGGTTTGGTTTGAAGATTAAAGGAGCGCCGCTCCCTCTTCAGCTCCGGCGCCGGTCACAACAGTGGTCAGAAACATTTAGCGCATCAGCACCACAGTGACGAAATGGGAGGACACAACACGTGCGCTACACGGGCATCTTGCAAGCTGTGTGTGCACTGGTGGTGGTAGTGGTTAGAAGAAGTAGGCGCCTAATTTCTGCAGCCCGGTAGGGAGCATGGCACAGTGCCTGGTGCGTCATCTCAAGAAAGTCTCGAAGCAACAACTGGCCAAATATCGTGCATGCACCCTTTCCGCTCTTAATTTCGTCACGCACTTAACGCGGATACATTGTAACCATTTTAAGTCTTAATTCCTTGTTATAACACCTAGCAAGCTCAAATAAAAATATAACTTCAAGATTAGTAACAGAAGCGGCAAGTAGTTAAGTCACTATTTGAACTCCCCCCTTCCACCCGCAGACCCCGTCCTCCTATGCGACGCTAACCTCGGCGATGTACACCTCCTTTTCCGGGGAAAGCGCCAACCGAGGCAGGCAGGCCTCCCTTGACAACCTTCCAGCTTTTTCCAACAGAGCGCGCCCTTTTCCGCGCCACGAAGGCGGGATGGGAACGGGCGGGTATGTTATTTCAGTCGCCATTTTGCCGGCATTTCGAACATCATTGCAACGAGCCGGAATTGCGCCGAGCCGCAAAAAGAGGGAGCCGCCGCACTCAACCAGACCGACGAGCGCGCCTACTTTAGATCGAAAATACACGCTTCTCGACGAGCACTCTATACCGTGTTGTACTAGACTCGCGCTTAAAAACCCAAGGCAACCGCTGCAAGACGGAGCATTTCGGCGAGCGCACTTACAAGCTCCCAAGGCGCATAGCCAGCGAGCGAGTCGAGCTTTCCGCCCCACCGGAGAAGAATTCGGGGTTTCATGCTGCCTCTAGCGTTCTCGTGATGCGGCGTCTTTCTTAAATGGAAGCTATCCCACTGCGGCTGGCTGGCTGCTCAGCTGCGCCCGTCAAGCCTGAGGTCTGTACCTACGAACCCCGCGTGATGCCATTTACGAGAAGTTTTTTTCTGAGATATCCATGAGCGCCTGCACGGTCCACGTCGGTTGTCTTGGCGAATTTCGTTTTCTCCGAGCTGTCACTTGATTTCGTCCCGCTTTGTCTATGCCTTCCTTCGCGCTGAGAGCAGGTGCACGTACACGCACGCGCTATGTGATTCCTACAGCCGCGGCCACTTCATTTCTTTCGTTATGATAATTCTTCATGGCGATCTTCCAGAAGTCTACACTGTACCTCGAGACTCTGCGTTCAGTCAGAAAAGAATATCTGCGGCACGTCTTAGCCTCTGCCTTGGTTCGCTCGTCGCCTTTGTTTCAAGCCGCCTCGTTGTCTCGAGTGCTCGGCTTGATGAGCCACGCGTGCGCAAGAAAACTAGCGAGGCACCATGTGTGAAGCCGGGCCACGAGGTCGAGCGAATAATGCGCGACCTCCGCGGAAAGTTGGAGCGGCGCGTGCGTTACTTGTCCTTGCACTAAGCGCGCATTTTTTTCTTGAACGTGTTCGCGTTCTTTCCCGCTCGTCGTTCTGAACGTTGCCATTGTACAGAAGGCTTGCATACTTTGGGCTGTTCAGGCGAGACTCGAAAAACCTAATCAGCGGAAGACAAAGAACGTTAGATGCGTGAGACACACAATTACGCACAGTATATATTGTGTCCCTTACTTGTACAATAGTAGGTCGGTTGTTGCGCTATTGTTCACGCATATTGCCTTCTCTGTCTCACTTAAGGGGGGTGGTCATAAGTTCCCAGACTTCTTTCTCGTTTAAATCCCGAGTCAACGTGACCTGGGAACTTTTGAACACCACTGTGCATCCCATTCGCTGCACAGTACTGCGAGCAAGCAACTATACAGATAGCCAATCTGGTTTTCAATAGTCATCCTGCTTTCTCGCGCTCTCTCTTCTCTGTCTCTCTCCGCACCTCTCTGTACACCTCAACGTTTGCCTTATACTGTATATAGTTTTTTTTATTGCGATAGCATTATATGGACACTTTCAGCTGGATTTTGCCGCCGACGTCGGCGTCGCCGTCACTCACCGTATATGTATACGTATCTATAATATACCAAAACGCAAGAACGAAAAATAATCATAAAAAACACTCCGGCGTGCGGAATCGAACGTCCGACTTTTCATTTGTGAGCGTGCGGCGTTAGCCCCGAAGACATATTCGTGAATTTATTCAAGACCTTAATCAAGACAAGCTGATTCACAGTCCCGCGCGGTGGTCTAGTAACTAAGGTACTCGGCTGCTGACCCGCAGGTCGCGGATGGAATCCCTGCTGCAGCGGCCCATTCCGATGGAGCCGGAAATGTTGTAGGCCCGTGGGCTCAGATTTGGGTGTCACGTAAAGAACCCCAGGTGGTCAAAATCTTCCGAGGCCCTCACTACGGCGTCTCTTATAATCATAGTATGGTTTTGGAACGTTAAACCCAACCCCACGAATCATCATCAATGAACTCACAACCGCTTACAGAAAAGAAAATCCTGGCACCATTGGCTGACGGTTTTCGCAAAAGCGCAAAGCCACGAAAGGCCTCTTGTGCTTCTTAAGGACCACCGGACTTCATGAGCGCTTGTGAAAGAACAGTGTGAGACCGTGCTGTGTAGTCTCATGCTGACTATGTTTACTTTCCATATCCTTTCTTACTTCTCTCTCTTTTTCTATCTCTTTCCTTCCTATTATTTCCCCTTTACCCCACCCCAATGTAGGGAGCCAA
The DNA here is from genome assembly GCA_013436015.1 of Rhipicephalus annulatus. Classification (NCBI taxonomy): domain Eukaryota; kingdom Metazoa; phylum Arthropoda; class Arachnida; order Ixodida; family Ixodidae; genus Rhipicephalus; species Rhipicephalus annulatus. The sequence continues at coordinate 10,257 of WOVY01008266.1, forward strand.
CCGAGCCAAGCTTGGTTAACCTTCCTGCCTTTCCTCTCTATTTATCTCTCTCTCTTAATCAAGACATAATTAAAGCTTTCTCAATGATCAAGCTCTACTCTGTCTACTTCTTTCTTCTCTGACTGGTTATCGCGAACGGCGAACGAGAAATTCCTAATGCCACCTAGGAAAAAAAAGGAATTCTTCTTCTTGATTAACTACGACTACGTCACCTCCATCTTTCTGCTACTATGCGTAAACTTCTCCGAATGGTCTTGTATTGGCTCGCAGCATGACTAATTCTCACAGTTTTAGGGCGTTTTGAAACATTCTCGTATTGACAAAACACGGTCGTTTGTGGCATAAATGTGCACCGCGATAATCCGAGCAAATCGCTCTTCCGTTCACGGTGTCGCGACCCTCGGCTAACGCGTTTAGGGATTAGGCCGCATACAGCGTGATGAAAAAAACAAGGCTGACTACAAACGATATTTTAAGCACCCTTCTTCATCATTATTTACCACAGTATACTTCGTAATGGCGCAAGCACGCCAAGCGTACACGGGATTAGCTATAGGGAAGAAAAACTCAACGCATTTGTGGCCTCGTCCAACACTATGAAAAGCGGCTCTCGCCGAGAACGCCGGCGACGCGAAACTCGTCGACCCGCGCCGCGCGTAAAGGGAAGCCGCCGGCGAAAATGAATTATCCATGCGTAAAAAGCTTGGGCCTGTGAAGGAAACGCGCATATACGACGCCATAAAATATGTCACGTCCGCTCCTCTTACGAGACTCTTCGCGCTCAATGGAGCGAGAGGACGACGTCGAGATTCGAGAGTGAGACGTCGTCGGAAGAGCAGCCCATATACGACGTCGAAATAGAAAAGCCTCTTTTTTTTTTCACACACTTTGCGGCACCTCTTGCCGGCCAATAAAAACCCACGAAGGGGCAAAGAGCACAGTGACGGCGACCAAGTGAGATTGATTTATCGCGCTCTCGCTTTCTATCTCTTATCACTGGATGTGTGCCGCCTTAGATGGCGAGCAAAAATGCCTGCGCCTGGGCAGGGGAGACGTTTCTCGATTGCCGTTGTGGCGCCAGGAAAAATGATTCTTCCTCCTCTTCATCTTCCTCTCCGCCATGTGTTTGAGTGAAGGTTACCCGCGAGTCAGACAAAAAATATATATATCGACCTCACTCACGTGGTTAGTCACAGCGGGATGCGGGCATGGTGTGGCTAGATCCAGATTTCGTGTGCTGGAAATTAAGCCTGACACGCGCGTATTAATGACATGCGGGTGATCTAGTTGGTATGCATTCACGTAAAGAGACAGGGCATGAAAATGGACCCAAGAAAGGCATGAAGACACCGCAGTTTTTATCAGTTGTAGGTTGGCCTTTGTGGAGTCTTGACAGCTCTCTTGTTTCCCGTCTGTGCACATCCGGTCTGATTCGCGTGTGAGTATGTGTCAGTGGTTATCTCTCAGATGAGCAAATTGTATCTCCATTTCGCTCTCGAGAAATCATGCCACATGAAATGCAAGATTGCTTTAGTGAGAAGGAGCGGCGTTTTTTGCTGCCGGGTATCCTTGCACGGTATAGTGGCAGGCAGCAATCGCAGAGGTTCTTTCTGCGTGATGCCAGAGCAGCCCGTCAGAGCGTTGACCCTGGCCTACATTGCAGGTTTCGTCTAGATGTGATGCCTTATATGCATCGCATTTCCACAACCTGAAAAGGATAGCAAGCAGGCACGGCGTGCCGATTGTGTTCTCCGCCCCGCGTAAGCTGGCTGGGCTTTGTCCCAGATCTTCAATGGCGAGAAGAGATCCACCGGTGACGTGAAGAAGCTCGCGTTTCTGTATGTGAAATGTGTGACTGCCGTCGTCTACGAAATAGCGCTGCTTTGTCGGAAATTTTACGTAGGTAACACGGGGAGATGCGTGAGCGACCGTGCAAGGGAACGTGAGCTTTCACTTGGAAATAATGGGATCAGGCATTTGCCTGCGCGTTGCGAAGCTTGCATGTGCTCAGCAATTTTCTCAGAGATTAGGATTTCGGGTCGAAGTGCTGATACCACAGCCTGTGAACTGGTGAAAGCCTTTTATATCGCTGCAAAGAGAAACACCTGTGTCGGCGATTCGTCAATATCATTATTTGATAGGGAGCGTGATTTTTTTGCGCGGCTTGCTGTAAGATGTTTGGTTGTGAACTTGTGACCACTTGACTATGTTATATGTGACATTTTATATGAAGGATTACGAAAAATTAAATTCAGTTGAAAGTTTCCGCTGTCCCTGCCTCTTCTTTTCTGTTGTCCTTTGCCCATATTTGCGCACACCAGTTACCCAGAGTAAACCGAATTGGAAGGGCGGAGATGGTTTTCTTCTGGTTGTATGCGCGTGCGTTCAATGTTATGTTTGTAGACTTACATTTTGTAATTTTGTAGGTGTACCCACAACATTTTTTTTTCAATTCGGGGAACATTGTCGTCGGTATTTAGTAAACTCCTCTGTATGGGCTACAATTTCAATTGGCGTGAAAAGCGATTATAAAAGGGGTCGACTTACTCTCATAATTTGCTTGTTAAGCTGCAAACGCGTTCAAGCCGGACTTGGTCAAGACTACTTTGACTCGACCTTCTACTATTAAGGTTCATGTAAAATAA
>WOVY01008267.1:0-16101 GCA_013436015.1 Rhipicephalus annulatus
TACACAGCTGCAACACCACGACTAAATTTCAACCTTGTGTTGTTTTAGGATCCCTTTATAGTGGCAAGCTAATGATATCTGCATTTGTTTGGCACACCTTGAGATGCAAAGAATTGTGATATGGTAATCTCATTTAGAATGCACGTCATGTGGCTTCATTGTATATGTGGCCACAAGTAACTCTGTTTGCAAATCAATATGACAGAGCCTAAACAGACGTCACCGACCACTCCAATCTGAACTTGCCTTTGCTACTTGCCCATTATCATCCCAGCAAAAATGAAGAATTGAATCTGCTACAGATATGTGCTAGCTTATGCTAAGGACCAAGTTGAAGGGGGTTTTGTCATTATTGAGATCAGTTATTTGTTCAAGAACACTTGCTGTCAAACACAAATACATTGCTGTCGAACCATCAAGACTCAAATATAAAGCAAAAAGAAGTGTCTCTTTAAAAAATTACAGCCACAAGGTGCAAGATAATATTGATATACTTGGGATGTAAGGCACGCACAAGAGGTGCTGCCATATTATACTTTTTTTGTGTTGAAATCTGCTTGCTTTATTCACCCAACACATCTGTAAAGATGCCGTGAAAACACCAAGGAGCTGATGCAGCAAGGTTGAACACATGTCCAGGGATTCCACCATTCCTAAGCAGCCCTACAGCCTCCACAGTCCTGCAACCATTTGTAAGATAAATATAGTTCTACCCAAAGTTCTTGGTTTACAGACACACATGCAAGACGCATAACCACTCTATAGGAAGTTTGCATGATAATGCGCTGGGTAACAAAACGAAGGCCAATATCAAGTATCCCGGCCTGCCGCTTCTTTCTTTCCGTTCTTAATTAATCAATCCATGGTTAATAAATGTTCCCCCAATGTGAAGTGTACTGGCAGTCCGGTGAAGAATTGCAATGTATTTCAAACACAGTCCAATTCATGGCGAGTAAGCATGCAATAGCGTTTGTCAGCTGTTCGAGAAAAGAGCATAAAGTTTAGCTAAAACCCATGTTTTTTATAAAACACCATTCAATTTGATATAAAAGTTGTGAGCATTATGTGAAGGAACACGTATTAATGTTTAATCAATGATTTCTTATAATGTACTGATATGAATGCAACTAACTGACTATGAAACAATATTTTTTGCTTGAGAATTTAGAGTTATGAACACTATCGCATTTGCCAGCTGCATCTTGTCCAAAACAGCGGCAAGATAGGCTAGTTTCTGTAGGTGAGCAGTAATTGGCAGTGCAAAGTAATAACAAGAAACACCAGTATCAACAGTATGGAGCAAGCACAGACTGCCAACTGTATGAGTTATTACACAAAAGTTCGCCTGAATATCAGTCAGACAACTCGTGCAAATGAAGGTCCAGTTGGGAATGAACAAGTTACGAAATCAACAATGCCTGCTTTCACTAACAGGACCCTCATTCACATAAAGTATGCAGCGATAGGCCCCTACCGAGGTACGTCACAGCATGATGTCACTGGCACATGTAAAAGGTGTGGCTGGAAAAACACTCCCGCTGGTGGCTCTGCCTGGTACAGTCGTGCGGTGTTTGGGGCAAGTTTTAATTTTTCAAAGCTTACACTTCACGTTACAATGTCGACATTAGTTGTAGTATGTGTCAGCAAACATCTAGCTGTGTGGTAAACTGTGTGGTAAAATATTTGCCACGCTGTCTGTTTATCTTGAAGAAGTGAACACACGTGGTGGCCTGTGCGAGGAACAGCGGCATAGTCTTCAAAGATGTGCACTGTTGATTGCGGCATGTAGTGTGCATTGAAAGGTATTGAGAATATCGGTTCAACTGAGAACATTGTTTTGGTGTGTGCAGTGTCAATATCAATGTGTCTTACTTGCGAAGACGTTAGCACTCAAGGCAGGGACCGGTCGATGAAAAAACTTGATTCGACATTTTAGTCAAGGTAAATATGCACTTGACGCGATCATCTGCGAGTGGGTACATCTCGGTGTTTGCGCTGTGTGCAGAAAAAAAGTGCATGGTGACCGGGCTGGAAGATACCATTTGCTGAAGCTGCATGTATGAATCACCCCGATGAGTACGCAAGCCCAATAAAGGTATAACTCGTTTATCGAAGGCCTCATATGTCCTCATGTAATGAGCAGAGATTCTTGTTTCACATATACTCAGTACATTTACCGCTCGATATTCATGAAGTGACAATGCAAACAACAAGTTTGTGTGTTAGGTCCTAAGGGAGCAATGTAAATATGCAAATAAGTTGTAGGTGTCAGATGCAGCGATGTAAGTGCACAAAAGATTACGTATGTATTAGGCTACAGGTTTAGAATCGCATACATCTCAGTGGTCTATCAGGAACGTCACAAACAACTTCCTTGCCAACCAGCCCTTGCACAGAGGGAGGGAATGACCGGCACGGTGCTCGAAGTGATGTCACACTATTTGCAAACATAGAGAGGTTACTTACTTAGGCAACATTTTGCAACAATATATTTTTTAGATGCAAGACTGTACTCGTCCACACTGATCATACTGATGTCTTTTGTTGTTACTTTGTGCTGTGAATTACTAGGCATTTAGTCACCATGATCTTTAAAAGCTAATTTCAGTGTTCTCTCTCATATTGCTGACAACTGTGTTATTGCATAAATTGGGCAAAAAAGACACAGAACGGCTGTCACAATAAATACACCAACAAGGGTATTCTCCTGCAAACAAAAGTCGGCACTCGTCCTGTCATTACCCGTCTTCCTTCCTTCTTGCCTTGTTTGTGCTGAAACAGCCAAACACCTGATGAGTTATATGAGAAATATTGACGCATCAAAACTATAAGTGCTTGCATCAGCAACTACACAACAGCGTGATAACCGCACCCCTGCCACACAGCAGCGAAACATATTTTGAACATGCTGGCAGTGTATTATTTTTTAAAAAGCAACTCTGGCAGATTACAAAATCTCACATTGTGCATGCAAGTTTTCTTCAAAGTCAGGCGTACAATGTAGGTGCTGGCCGGTACATTATTAGTTACAAGCAAAAGCGTCTTGCAGGTACACATGCAGATTGCACGAACACCTCTCTCTCTCTACACTAGCACACACATTATATCTTTTAACAAGCACACGCCACTGTTTAGGGGCATAATAACGATCTACCGTGAATGTATGCTAATCAACCCACTTGGGCGGTTGGCTAGGTGAATCGAGCCAAGTTACAATTGTATCGCCCGCGAACGTAAACAAAATGCTGCTTTGCATCAAATGGCACTGCAGGCTTCGATTAATTAACAACGTAGCAAGCGCCGTGTGCGTCTTCCTCACTACATTGCACATATGAAAAAATCGATCACCATACACATGCATGTTGCCGCAGTCGTCTCAAATTAGCTCCAGTAAGGCCGCGCCGATGCGCCATGGCTCTGCTGGCGTTAGCGTTGTCAAAGCGAATTGGCAACCGCACTCGCAAAGGCGCATGAGGTTGCCGTTTCACGACGCCTCGTTCGAGTGCAGCAACACACACTTGCACTGAGTGGTATACTTGGTCTACATAAAAAAGTGTCCCCTTACCTTTAGTTTCTTTCACACTGTCCTGAGGGAAGCAACCACAGGCGTCAGCCGTCACCTCGGAGTCCTTCGAAGGCACGCCCAACCCGCCGATTCCTTGGACGACTCGCACTTGATCCGCACTCGAACAACCGCGGGAATAGGGCGCAATCTTAGCACATCACACGAACAAGGAACGGCGCTTCCTTGCGTAAATTTAACATTTCGTGCTCTCGTGTGTAACAGCGCGAACACATGAGAGACGCACCCAAACGGCATGCCCCCGCAAACAAAGACAAACAACATGTGGCTTTAGCTGTGAAAGGATTTGGCTTGGATATCTGTGTGAGGAAAATAAAAAAAACATCTGTCGCTGCTATAAACTGAAAAAAAGTTTATGTTATCTGGCAAAATAACTTTAAAAGTGATAAACGGTTATTCGAAAAACAAGTTGCAACTTATGAATATTTTCGCAGGTCTTTGTTTTGTTTTTGTTCTAGCAGACGACAGCCTCCTACTGCTTCTACGACAGACGTAGTGCGGTTTCACGTTCGGTGCGTGCCGCCGACGCAAAGCTCTACAGTAGTGATATCAGAGTTATCAATTCTCAATGAATCATAGGATGGTTACAAAGCAGTAACATTTTGACATAGTGCAGTACGCAATCTTTCAAGGTATGACATTTCTTTGCTCTGAAGCAAATCGAAGCAAGCGGGCCGGCGCAATCAGCTGATGTCGCCACTACGCGAGGCATGGTCGTGCGCAATAGCGTCGCGCCCCGCGCTCAATTTGTCATCAAGCGATAGAGCTACTAAGTGGAATACAGCTAGATGCAGGGATTAATGGCGTATCTATCTAATTCCCTGTGGTGGCCGACTCAATCGCAAGAGAGCCCCGGGAAACAACCTTCAACTGCTCAAGCTTGTGTGTGGGTGTAGAAATAATTGATTTCATCCGGGGCGGGGCAGTAATCTATAGGTTGAAAGACATGCGAAAAGCATGTGACGTATATACAATCACAAAACATATGCACACAACAATAGATACGATCGCATATCGTACATAAATATGCCAACACGCCCTGCCGCGGTGGTCTAGTGGCTAAGGTACTCGGCTGCTGACCCGCAGGGCGCGGGTTCAAATCCCGGCTGCGGCAGCTGCATTTCCGATGGAGGCGGAAATGTTGTAGGCCCGTGTGCTCAGATTTGGGTGCACGTTTAAAGAACCCCTGGTGGTCTAAATTTCCGGAGCCCTCCACTACGGCGTCTCTCATAATCATATAGTGGTTTTGGGACGTTAAACCCCAGATATCAATCAAATCAATATGCCAACACATAGCATGAAAAAGCAAATTTTTATACATAACTTAAGCTCACGTGCACTGTTCAGCGCGAATAGTTCAGCAAGTTAACGCACTCAATTAACGTACGCTAGCATATTTACGTGGCGCAGGTTCGAGTCCCGTCAAGTCAAATTTTTTTTGTTTTTTTTTCAACGTTTTTATTGTACTGCTATTTTTTGTATTGCCTTAGGTTCCAAAACAAAATAAAAGCAATATTGCGTTCAAGTACGTATGTGGGACTGTGTTTTTTGCGCAACAGTTATTAGTATTGTTATTTTCATTATTATTTGTTATTTATTTCATAATACAACAAAATTAATTACTAAGGGGAACATTGGGTCTGCTTGATTGTGAAGGGACTCGAGATTTGAGAAACCTCAAACCAGAAAATTTATTTGAGAAAAAACTGAGCATTCACAGCCGGACCAGTTTCTTCAAGGGTAGGCCCTAGGTATGCGCGAGACTTGCTATATGACTCACCTCAAGCTGTGGCAGCTGAGGGAAGGCAATATCACCGAGAAGCAGTTCCAAAATATATTTTGGTTGATGTTTTTTGATTCCTTCAAAATAAGGGCTGCACAATTATGATCGAGCCAAACCAAGAATTGCGGCCACGAAGTCATGAGACAGAAAATGAATAATGTTGATTGTTTGAAAAATTGCCCTTAATTAAAGGAAGAGTTATGGAGTGCTACATAGCCTAACTCGCAGTAGGAATTTTGTATATACATATAGATAGTTTAAAATGGACATGTTGCACACAGAGACATTGGTTAAATGTCTTTGCAGCACAGTTGAAGCATCTATGTAGAACTGAAGCATCAAGAGAAGCTCATGCGTCCTCACTTTATTGCGCTTTACATAGCTTCTATGCGTCCATGCAGCCATGATATGATATATTTTAAAGTTTTGTTTAACCAATAATCTTCTTATTCATTAAGGCTGTCCCATAAGTTGTGTCTTATGTACCACTACAATTGAAGCGTAATCTGCATGGTGGTCTGAAACAATGCTCTTGAAAATCTCAAAACAACCCAGCTCTATACACGACCATCTGTGCATCAATGATAAGCACCATTTTGTGTCCGTACATATCAATTGTGCTCTCATACTTAATTTTTTTTCTGACCACTCCCTCGGCCCCTACCTCGTTTCTGTCATGAAGCTGTGGCAAGTTGTGTATAGCTGTATTTATATTGTAGGAGCACATACTATCAATAAAAAATATTTTTAGGCTACATGCAATTTGTTTTCATAGATTTTCATTTCTTTTGTCGGTGCTCAGGAGAGCTAAGCTCATGGTCGATATTTTAAAATGACATTTCTCTTTGCCAATGTTAATGAGAACAGTTTCATTATTATTGACAAGTTCATTCACATTGAATTTAGTTCTCATTATTATTGTTTCTACCAAAAAACGAGCCCTTGAAGTTATGCTTTTTTTGCTTGATTTGTTTTCGCGTGACAGCATGCAAGTAAAATGACAGTTATTGTCATTCCTTGTGAACGACACATTTTCCGTGTGACAGATTTTAGCACTTGGTCATCTGCAGAAGTTGTATTCATTCTGGAAAAGGGCGAACAGCGGTGACTGACAACACAGACTAGCCTGCGTTATTCTTTTGTACTATATATGTCACTGTGCATTCATTTATAACTTTATGGAGCTCGGATTTCCTGCTGAAAATGCAAAAACAACTGTAGAGTTTCCACATTTTTGCAACAATCCACATGCCTTTCATACACTATTGCACATTTTTCATATGCACCTTACAAAATCTGTATATTTCCGTAAGACCTTACATTCTGCATTTTCCCTATGAAAGCTTCTGTACACTCCATACACTTTCCTTATCCTTCCATATCTTCGATAATGAACTCTCCGTATGCTCCATAAGTTTCCTTATCCTTCCATATACTCCATAAAAAGCATTCCATATATGCCATACATTTTTCTTATCGTTCCGTATACTCCATAAAAGGATTCCGTATACGCCATACAATTTCCTTATCCTTCCATATACTCCATAAGAAGTCTTCCGTAAATGCCATACAAATTCCGTATATTTCCATAAAACTCCATATTTGTTTCCTTATGTAGCATAAGGAAATGTTACGGCGTCCATATATTTTCCGTAAGATTTCATACGGAACGTTTCAGTAGGGTATGAGCAGGAACGTGAAGATGCAGCATCGTTTCAAACACAGTTTACACAGTGCGGCTTTTTTTGTTGCAGTTCTCAGACACGTGGCTCAGGACTCCTCATTGTGCACAGGTCTGGCGACCACGACAGCTTTTAGAGCCATGGCCATACCTCTGACATTGAAACAATGAAGGAGGTTCGGTATGTATGGCCTGAGAGAGGTGTTCATGCACCCTGTTTGAATTATTTCTGGCAATATACTGGAAGCAAACGTCAGTATCAAGTGTTTCGTTGGTGTTTCTTTGTTGTCTCTTGTGATGATTATTCTCTGTATGTTGGTCAAATTTAGGCTCTTCCACCCCTCCAAGAGTTCACTCTCGGTCAGGTCAAGTAAGTCCACCTCAGATGCCACACCGCGAGTTGCGTTCATTGACCTGTGCGCTGTTATGGTGATCGGTATGCTGCCGAACGTTGAGAGACAGTCTAGCTTTTAAAACTGTTCATTGTCCCGAATTTCGAGGAGGAGGTCTGCGCTAGGCATTTTCGTTACCTTGTATCCAGCGCCAAGAGTTTCGGCAAGACATCTAGCAAGTACGAAGGGGGAGACGGTCCTGGCTTGCTTTCCGGTTTTCTCACAGTAGTTGACATGAAAGTGAGAAAATGTTTCTATTGGCCTCTTGAAAAAGGTTTATGTCATCGGTGCGTACCCGCCTCAAGCCGGTACGTTCGGCAAGTAAGGGGAATGATCTATGCATGCTGGTTTTATTTTTATTCAGCAGCGTTGGCGACTACCCATCATGGAGGCCAACGGGGAAGCTCTACATGTTTGTTAGTACTAAACACTTGCCAACGCCAGTCTTACAACACCCCTATAACCCAATTCGCCTAGACCAAGGTAGGCTATTCTCACACGTGAACCCTCGCGGCCAAGAAAGTTGGAAGTAAAGAAAAAACAAGACAGGAAAGATAAAAAGTGATGGAAAAGAAAAAGATGTAGAGAGAAAGAAAGAGAGAGAGAGAGAGGGCGAGGAAAAGGCGACGGCAGATTTCCCCTGGGTTGGTCATTCCCGGAGGCCATGTACGTGAAGCTGGGGTCAAAGGGGTGTGTTGGCTCGGCCGGGGTGCCGCAAAAGTACTAAAACTCGGCGTCAGCTCTACCCCCATGATTCCCCTTTCCCGGACACGGCTCAGCCACGCACGGCTAGGCGTGGGAGGGAGTCGAAACTCCCCCATTGTCTCGGGTCCGTGGTGTCGCCACGCACCAAATGCCTGCTCTCACAGATGCCCCTGTGGGGGACACATGAACAATAAGAACGGGCATTCATAAATCGTAACGCGATATCACTAAGAAATGGCTGACATCGTCAGCTTTGATCCGAAAAATGCAAGAAATGAGGGTCCCAGCAGAAATCGAATCCCAGAATTCTGCTTGGCAATCAAACATTCTATCAATGCGCCATGCCATGTCTCGAGAGTACTTTTGAAATAGAACCCAATGTTCGTGTAACATCCAGTGTGCTGGCAGATCTGGTGGTGTCCAATGTTATAAACATTGTATATGAATTCCTATGATACAGTTGTCATGTCGGGTTAATGTCACTTGTACTTGGGAGCCATCCGCTCAAGTCGGTTTGTGCAGCAGGGCTGGGGGCTACAATCCTCGCGAGCGCAAGCGCGATATATCAGCTGTATACTTATTGTGTGGCGAATACCCATGCTGCTGTTGGTATCCTTACGCACCCGTAAACAACTGTTTGTATAAACCATATGCCACTGTTCACCACAATTTTGTGAACACATTTTTTGAACACATCTTTAACATCACTTCGTGACGTCTTCCTGAAAAAAAATTAGAACATGGCCACCATCTCTCTGCATGCTTCGCAATAAAATTGCCGGAGCCTTAAGCTTCGCCTTCAAGAGCTGAACGTGATAGTTAAATTCGTCCCTTAGTGCACCCTTCAACCACTAAGTGCACACTTAATCATATGTTTTGTTATATACACACGCACGCACACAAACACGCACACAGTAGATTGGATTAGAGCGCGCTATTACAGCCGATTGGGCTCGTTTTTGTCGTGACACCTGTCGGAACAAAATGAGTTGAAGAGGCCCTGAAACACTTCTTCAAGTAACTATGGATGGATTTCTTTAGAAGAGCTTATCGCCTCACGAATTCGGCGCCACAAAAATTTTAAGAATCTGTCCAGTGCGAGTGGAGTTTCAAAGGTTTGTCGCATGCTGCAATTGCATTATCTCGTCTCTCGTCCCGACGAAAGCTCTGGAAGCTCAGCAGGGAGGGGTGACAGGGCGAAGAAACTACCGCACCTTGTGACATTGAGCACTTTTTTGTTCAAATGCACCGCTTTTTCAGTGTGACGCATTCGCACGCGTGGACAAGTAGCGGGCCTCCGCGGCCTTCTGCAGCTATCTCGGTAACTTGATTTTTCGGTCACAGGCGCACAGACCGTTTTTGCTCACAACCAACAGTGACGACGCTAGTGGTGGGTTTTCCGCGACACGAGCTCTTTAACGCTATCGCGTTGATGTCGATTTCTATGTACCTGGAATGTGCCTATCTTTTTTTTACCTTTTACCTTTTCTTCCTCACCACATTCGCCACTTTTCCTTTATGTCGCACAACTAATTCTCCTCTATTGTAACTGCCACGAGCTGCAAGTCTGCAACCGCTTCCGTGTGCACAGACAGCCAGACTTCACTTCCATCAACGCACTGAGGCCTTCGGCTCTCGGCCTCCCGCTCTCCAGCTTCCGGTCCCTGCGGAGGATCGCACTCCGGACACTCTACACACTGTGCACTTCGAGAAGGGGAGCGCCACAGTTGCCTTAGGCTGGTTGTCTTCGAGGGAAGTATGTTGAAAGCTTTTAGTCTGGTCTTGCTTTAACAAGATCAAGAGTGAGCATACGAAGACCACGAGATTGGCATCATCAGGGACCATCGAGTATGTTGGCTCGCTTTCACAGATCTATGGCAAGGTGGTGGCAGTGATTCGGGAGAGAAGGGGGGGTGAAAAACCTCCTTGTTTTGAGAGAGAAAACATAGTGCACGTTGGCGAAAGTTGCTTACCGAGAAGTCGACACGAAAGCTTCATGTAACGGTACCCAGCCTGGTTGTTTTCCTGCCGAAAGCAGCTTGCGAGGTGACGCTGCCTGCATCGCCTCGCAAGGCCAACGCAGCACCTATAAAGAAACGACTGCTCGCGCACTGGGTCGCGTGTTTGGAATTCAGTCAAGGGCGTCTTGGCCTTTGCTTTACGTTAAAGGCAATTGTCCTCCTTCAATCAATAAATAGGAACAATAAGACAAAATAAGAAAAAAATGAAAATTGGCCGGGCACGTAGCACGTAGACTGGTCAATAAAGGTAACTGACTGGATTGCCAGCTATGGGAAACGCACAAAGAGGAGACAGAAAGCTAGTAAAAACTTTGCAGGTATAACGTGGCACCAGAGAGCACAAGATCGGGTCGAGTGGCGAATTATGGGAGAGGCTTTTGCCCAGCAGTTGGAGTTGTCAGGCTGATGATGATGATCGAGAATTAAGCGTCCCAAAACGATTTCTAATTACGCAACATTTAAGCGATGCACCCCCCTCATTCTGCGATGCATTTACTTGGGTTTGGCGTGCGGGAAGATGCAGATGCATTTTTTATTCCATTGTGCAAAAAACGAAAGTTCGCAGGAGACTTCCTACATTACTCAATAGCCATAGGTCATATGGACTTTATAGAGAGCTAGAGCACAAATGTCCAACATTTTTCCCACTCAATAAAGGTAGGATACTTTGCAGTCTTTCTTTGAAATGCAAAAGAAGGTAGCGTGGTTAGCACTGCGTAGATGAGAGAGCCAGCCATGACTGCAATTATATTATGCATTGCTCTGAAATAATCTCCCGAAAGTGTTACACGTCTAATTAAGCGGAAAAATACACAGAAACGATTAAAGCTGTGGCCCTCAAAGAAGTTCTCAAAACACTTTTTAGAAGTGATTTTTGTGCTGCAGGTATTCACACAATAACCGAGAATTGCAGAGTGTTTCGTTTAGGCTCAAGGCATATTTGGCTGAAGCGGGCCGGGCCCAAACCTTTTTGGCCCGGGCAGGGTATGGACCATATTTAAAAACCCTGGGCTGAGCTCGGGTGGGCCGGAGCATAGATTTTTTGGGCCAGTCTGGGCCCGCGCCGGCCCGTGCAGTGCTCTAGGAGAGTGGCAGTGGAGCATTCAGTTCCGTTTGACGATTTCCGTTTTTAACATCATTCTCTAGAAGTATGTCTACCACTTATACCTGATGTCACGGGCTAAGTAAATGCCTGAATGTGACGATGACGAAGTGCTGAGGGGAATGTGCTCGGAATGCAGCAGCGTTGTGCGCAGTTACTCGCCAGTATATTCATCGTGTATACTTTATTCCCCGTAAGTTATTCAAGGAGCTACAGACTGTTATTATTCCCCATAACATTATTGGTGGACGTGCTGGGTACAACTCGCTATAAAACCCCACAAGCTTGATCTTCGCAGCAGATGGCGCGTTGCAGCTACCACGATGACTGACCAGGCTACTCAATGTCAACAAGATCCGTCCGCCCCGCAACCGATTGTTGTGGTGCAACCTCGTGACCCAGGCCCATTCAACGGCACAAGTGGCATAGACGTCGATGACTGGCTGGTTCTATATGAGCGCGTCAGCAGCAGCCACCATTGGGATCCGACGCCTATATTGGCGAACACCATCTTCTACTTGAATGGCACGGCAAAACTCTGGTACGAGACACATCAAGAAGAGTTGACTAGCTGGGACGTCTGTATACAGAAATCAGGCTATGTATTTGAGAAACCCATTGGACGTCAAGTGGCCGCAAAAAAGAGCTTGCGACTCGTGCCCAGACATCCACAGAGCCGTACATCGCGTACATCCACAACGTGTTGGCTTTGTGCCGCAAGGTCGACAAGGACATGCTCGACGAGGACAAAGTCGGACACATCCTGAAAGGAATCACCGATGACGGCTTCAATTGCTGCTCGACGGTGGAGTCGGTCATTGAAGCATGTCGCTTCGAACAAGCGAAAAGTAGCCGCATAGTTCACCGATTTGACTGCCTTCTCAACACGGCGGCTACGTACTCTTGCGACGATTTGCCCACACTACATCAACCACCAGCGCCTGAAAACGTCACCAGAATAGTCCGTCGGGAACTCGAGGGTATAGCACCCGCTATGTCTAGCGTCAGCGCGCTAATACACAACCCCGATGTTGTTTCAATGATACAAATCGTGGTTAGCCAAGAGATCGCGATTATGGGCATTTCGCCACCTCATCGAAATGCCCCTGCTACTGCCAGCTCAACTGCAGTCGTCGCGGCTGCCAGTCCAAACCGCACGTTCGCGCCACGACGAAAACCAGCTGAATGGCGCACTGATGACGACCGGCTTATATGTTTCACTCGCCATCGGATAGGACACATCGCTCGCCATTGCCACTGCCATTGGACCTCATCACCTCAACCGAGCTTCTATGATTGGGCACCTCGTTCCGAACGTGCACCTTATGCCCCTTCTACTGAGCTGAAACAGGTGCAGAGCATAATCCAGAACGTCGGATTAGCCGCTCGCCATCGCCCATGCTTTGTCAGTCCCGCTCGCCCCAACCCCGCCGTTCTCGGTCTCCCTACGACAGTCTCTCGGAAAACTAGCCGGTGCAGCCCCCGGATGTGACGCTGCATACACGACTCGGACTGCAAATTCTCTGATTACTCCAGACCAGCGGTGCAACCTTCTTACAATTCTCGTTGATAGTTTACCTGTAACTGCTCCTATTGATACCAGTGCACAACTATCTGTGATGAGCTCAGACCTCCACCGCCGCCTCCAAAAAGTTCTGACGCCTGCGATTGCACCTAGTGTTCGTATAGTGGGTGGAAGTACTCCTGCTGTGCTTGGAATGTGCACTGCGCGATAAGCGATTTCTGATAATCAAACTGCAGTTCTGTTTGCTGTACTAGAAAATTGCCCTCATGACCTCTTTCTTGGACTCGACTTTCTCACTTCACACGCTGCACCTACTGTTTGGTTATGACCCGCTTTTGCCCATGGACACCATGCTCCAATCTGACGCCCCCTCATCGACTGCTTATGCTCGTGATGCCCTGGCCCGAGCTGACATCGCCCGCCAAGTCGCCCGAGATTGTTTATGTGCCTCGCAGCTTAACCAAAAGAGTGCTTACGATTGCCGGCACCGCGACGTTTAGTTCTCCCCGGGGTCGCTAGTCTTGCTGTGGTTACCATCACGTCGTGTTGGTCTCTGATAAAAACTGATGTCCTGTTACGTTGGCCCCTACTGAGTCATACGCAAGGTCACCAACGTGTCCTATGATATAGCTCCACTCCACACCACGTCAGTACCAGCTTCAGTCCGACCGATATAGCGCGCGTCTCATGGCTTAAACCATACTACTCATGCCTCGAGAATTGACCGCACCAGGACGATGCTTCTGCCGCCGGCGGGTAATGTAACACGCTAAGTAGATGCCTGAGGGTAACGACGACGAAGTGCTGAGGGGAACGTGCTTGGAATGCAGCAGCGTTGTACGCATTTGCTCGCTAGTATAGGTCAAGACTTTCATAGTTGCGTCAGCTAGCGGACAGCAGCCACTAAACCAAGTCCCGCGAGGTGCGAGACCAAAAAGAAGGTTCGAAGGAGAAAGGTCACGAACGAGCTTGACCAAGGCACCAGGTGAGGCTCTAATTTGAAAGAAAGCAGTTCCGGTGTCGCATATATCAACCATTTCTAGAGCTATTGGACGTGATGATTCGGAAAACATATCGATGCTGATCTCTAGAATATTCAAAATCCGTAAGCGGTGAAACATAATCGCATTTGTTTCTTGCACAGCTGTTCCTTGTGAAGAAACACACGAGGGGTTAAAGTTTTAAACATGTTGACTTGATGTTTACCACTGCTTTGTTATCACGAGAGAAGTAATGCCCCCATTAGCGTCTTCTGCGGAGGCGATCATCAATGTCGATCGCAGGTGTTCTTTTGCTACAGGACTCACTTACCTGTTGTAACGTGAACATTGGTCAACGCTGGTAGATAATTACAAACCTCGCGATGAACGTAGCAGCTTTTAAACCTTATTGTGTGGGCATTGCAGGCCGCTAGCCAGTAGTCCGCAGGCCACATGCAGCCGTCGGGTGGTTTGTTTGGGACGGCTGGCCAAGGCGAAGCCGCATGGGGAGTTTATTACCGAAGTGAATTATAGCAGGAGCAACATACGTTGCTCAGGTTTATCACCAAAACTTATTTATGGAATACGTCGGCTTGCAATAAAAAATTTTTGCTATGGTGCTATGAATGCTTACTGAGCCGAAGCTTTCCCTATTGCAAAAACCAGCGCCACTGGTACCAGCGTCCAGCACCATGCCTCATTATGGGCACAGTATGGCCCTGGTACGAGCACAGGTACTGCGGCGCTGGAGCGCCTTCGTCCCAGTAATCGGCGCAACATGGCTTCACAGGGTAAAATCGGCGGTGCCCATTCGCCATAAATAAATAAAAAGTTAAGCAAAATAGTGCGCATTCAGATTAAAAATAAAAAAAATTGGCAGCATATCCACGGAGTGAATGATGCAGAGTGGGGCGTAGAATTCGTCCGTCCATTCGTTCTTGCTTCCGTCCGTCCATGCGTTCGTCAGTGCGATCGTCCATGCGTCCATCAGCCCGTCCGTGCGTGCGTCTGTTCGTGCGTCCGTCTCTGCGTTCGTCCATGCAGCCGCCCCGGCGTCCGTTCATGCGTCCATCCATGCATCTGTCTATGTGTCCGTTCGTCCATCTATTAAACACTCCAAGTACCACCATCTCGCATTTTTTCATCATATATTCCCCATATAGAAGCACAGCCATCCAGCGGACATTCCAAAGACTAAACGAGAGCTGGCACACGCACACTTTCTTACGGCTTGCGCTTCGGGTCCACTTCCCACCTTTAACCACCTCGAGTTCATGGTATATACTAGTTCACTGTATTCATGGCACTGCGGCAGAACGCTTGCTAAACCTTTCGACAACCAAGGAGGTTACGCCCAGCGAGTATGACGTACCAAACTTTTCAAGTCAGATAGTGCTCAATGTACATGCCAATGGCTGCGAATAGGAAATGAGAGGCGGAGAATTCGGCTTTTACTTTCTTACGGCTTGCGCTTCGTATCTACTTCCCATTTTTAACCACCTCGAGTTCATTCATGGTATATACAAGTTCATTGTATTCATGGCACTGGGGCTCAACGTGGGGTAGTTCTCTACTGTTTGAGGCCAGGATAGGAGTACTGCGAACCAGGACATATCGGGCCAAATACGAGGGGTAGACACAGTATGCAGTGCGTGTGGAGAGGAAGAAAAAACTGCCAAACACTTGATGATGTTCTGTAAAGGGTTTCACCCTATAGTTCAGGATGATGGCGCAGAGTTTTTCAAAGCACTGGGATTTAGGGACAGCGAGGGCAAAATAGACTTTAAGGGGGTAGACTTAACTAGAAGGAGGTTATCTGATTGGTGGCTAAGGGTCAAGACACGAGTGAATATAAAGCCTTCACTGCGAAGTACGAATCCTCAACTTCATTATTTAAAGAAAAAAAAGATAAATGTAATGGTTAGTTCACTAAGTATTACAGCTAGGTCGCGTAAGCCGCCGCCCGATCTAAAGGGCACAGCCACATCCATCCATCCATCCATCCAACCAACACTCGCTTGCGTGAGTAGCAGCGGGCGAGCCCCATAGTGGCTCTACGCAGTGGGTGAGGACCATGATGACTGCGCGTCGCCATGAGCAGCGAGCAAGAAAGAGACGCGCGTCCTAAATGCTGGTAGTAGATGTGCTGTGAAACGCCGTGGTCGACGCCACTCTACGCGTCGCGCGTTGCAGATTCTCGAGTGCCGACAATGGCACGTCTGCCGACCATCC
The DNA here is from genome assembly GCA_013436015.1 of Rhipicephalus annulatus. Lineage (NCBI taxonomy): Eukaryota > Metazoa > Arthropoda > Arachnida > Ixodida > Ixodidae > Rhipicephalus > Rhipicephalus annulatus. Next base: position 16,005 of record WOVY01008267.1, read on the forward strand.
AATGTGTGTTGTACAAAGATGATGAATAGCACACAGTGCATATAACTAGTACAGCTCACCATCAAATGACTTCAGATGACGGATGCGTAGGAGAATG
>WOVY01008268.1:0-21306 GCA_013436015.1 Rhipicephalus annulatus
TTAAACAGGTGAGAAAACGCTTCGCAACATTGAAGTGCTATAGAAGGTGTACCTTGCTCAGCTCTTCATTCTGCTGTTGCAACTTTTCGTGTTCCTGCTCCTTTCTTTTTTTTCCTTGGTGTTTGACACTCTTGCAATGCTCAAACCTCATATTACTTCAATGCTCATGTAATCTACTCACTCTTGCTTGCATTATGATGTCTCTACTGAAATGTTAGTACGTGATGTTAATACGTATGTTAACATGCGATGTTAATACGTTCTTTGGTGCTGTGCACCACAGAGAACATGTTGTTGCCCTCGGTTTTCACTTACCTTGTTAGAAACGAGTGAGAGATATGTTTTTTTATAGAAACATTGTAATGTGCATTCTACACACTTCTAGCATCGCCCGCCGCGGTGGCCTAATGGTTATTGCGCTCGACCGCTAACCCGAATGCCGCAGGATCGAATCCCAGCTGCATTTTCAATGAAGGAAAAAATGTTTTAAGCTTGTATACGTGGATTTAGGTGGACATTCAAAAAGCCCAGGTAGTCGAAATTTCCGGAGCCTTCCGCCACGGTGTCTCTCATAATGATGTTGTGGTTTGGGGACGTTAAACCCCAGATATTATCTTCCAGCCTCAACCACCCACACCGCTAATCTCATCATTCCAAAAAGCACTCCACGATTTGTACTAGCTACTTCAATTAATTTTATGCACTGTTTCTTTTGTTTGCTTCCCTTCAGTCATAGTTTATTTTGTTGCCACATGTTGTTGCATGTTATCTAAGGATGTGCTCTTTCAATTTTTCTTTTTAGCAGTGGTAACGCAGCCGTAATCTGTGCCTCAATCTTCCAGATCTCCAGGGCCATGGAGTCTGGCAAGGTTATTCCAGTACGCGTCGCAGTGCGCAGCCGGCCGCTTGTTTGCAAAGAGCTCATTGAAGGCTGCCAAACTTTCACAAGGACAATTCAGGCCAGAAGTGCATTGTGCTTGGTGGTGACAAGACCTTTACATATGACTATGTTTTTGGGGAGCAGTCAAGCCAGCTGGAGGTGTATGAAGCCTGCATCTCCGACTCGCTTCCCAAAGTATTCGAAGGTGAACAAACGAGTAGATGTGATTTAAGCAGCCTTGTGTTTTAACGTCTGTTGAGACCAATTTTAAGGAGAGTTTGCTCTGCCGTACAAGTCTCCTTCCTGTATACGAAAATGGCTGAGCTAGTGGGGAGCTCAGTAAATGGAAGCTACAGTGCTCCATCTCGGTTTAAGAAAGGGAAAGTAGACGACCACCCGTTTGTAGCACGAAGCCATAAGGAAGTCTGTGTGGATTTCTCGAAAAAGAAAAAAAAGCTTTCTAGTTGCGGAAAAAGTCGACCCGACCTGGGGTTCAAACCCGGGGACGACTCCTTTCTGGGGGCAATCGCTGTGCCAATTGAGCTAACCAAGAAGAGAGCAGGAAACTTACTAGCTTCCTGCTTAGCTCGACCGGTAGGGCGACCGCCTCGGAAAGGCATTGGTCCCAAATTTGAACCATGCATCGGGACAAATTTTTTGGCAATCGAGCTTTTCTTTTCGAGAAATCCGTACGGATTTACTTCTGGCTTTATGCTACAAATAAGTGGATGTCATCTTTCTCTATCTTAACCCATTTCGTATCTGTCACACGCAGTTACGCAAGAAGAAGCTTCAATGAAAGTTTTGGCGCAAGCATACACTTCACCCAAGCGACACATCGATCCTTATGATACACACGCACTTACCAGACATAAACGTATGGCATACATCCACAAATAGCATAACACACGCTGTTCATGATCGGGAAGTCGTTACCACATTGCTTATAGACAGTGTTACAGAACGAGACCACGTATCCATGCGCAGAGGCGGTTCTCGCGAATGCATACAACTCCCGCTCAAGCAAAGACCACGGATAAATAACCACCGCAGGGTAAAGATCCTCACAAGTTAGAGAGGAACTTTAGACCTTTCGTTCCCACCACCTAAGCGTCCCCCCAAAAATGTCCAACCGGCGATTCTGTCGCCGTCTATTCATACATTTTTAGCCAAGTCAAGCCGGTTTTAAGCGGCTATTGGGTGAACCGAACGCTTTTGCCTCAAAAAGGTTCGTGCCACCCGGTGGCAGCAGACGCCGCCAATTTAATAATAACATAATGACACAAAAATACGTTCAATTGTTTTTTTCTCATTTTTGAAAAAAAATAAGCGTGTCATTGCAAAAAGTACTATATTTCGGCTCAAGATCAAGCGCTCAATTTAACTGTTCGCCAGCCAATGGGAAGCGTCTGATTTCTTGAGGGTCGGTGGGCGGTGCGGTTAAATCTACAGATTATCGCCATTTATTATATCCCTGGCGAAGAGACTTTTGCCGCACTCGAAAACAAGAAGTAGCTATCAAAAGGCTGCGTTGCCGAGTACCAAATCTAAATTTCTATAAACACAGGTCCGCTCAGGCACCTTCGCCACTGTGTGCGTTTTGTGATGAACTGGAAACAATAGACCATTTCTTTTTGACCTGCAGGCGGTTTAACACATTACGGAAAACCCTATTAGAAATACCTTTACGTGGTATTGGTATGGACTTATCTCTGCCTGTCATTTTGCCTTTTGGAGCTTCCATTTCTGGTTTCTCTAATGCGACAGTATGCGTGGCCGTCTGGGACTATATTGATGAAACTAATAGGTTGACTAATTAACCAGTTTCATTACCCTAACAGGTTCACATAACTATATAACTATACACGTATAAAATCTGATTATTGCTCTATTCTGAGAATAAATTCGTTTTTGTAAATAATTTATGCATTACACTTAGCACCATACTTTCCTAGGCTATCGGTAATCTTTCTGTTAAACCTCCATCATTCCAAATATGAACAGTAAATGTTGAAACCACACGATTCTTGGCCAATCCCCTACAGTAGGTATGCGCCACTAAAAATTGGAAAACAACAACAACAACAACGGTGCGGTTGGAAATTCGAAAAAGAGGATCGCCAGGGGCGTGCAATGCGCTTATATATCGTAGATGTTAGGTGATCTGTGTAGATGTTCAGTTCCGGCAGCTCAATAGGTTCACTGTTCACGTCGCAGCCTTGCGTGTTGACTTGCTCCGCGAACAAGATATCGGGTCCTTCAACTGTCGAGTGATGAAGTGTTTCAGCTGAAGACTTCTTCGCTGGTGGTGAGCCTACGGACCCACACAAATACAGGTAAGAATGGTACGAAGCCCGTTACGGTATTCGTACTTCCTTCGCTCTTTTCCATTCCGTTTTGCGCCGTATGCCTAATGTTTCAGGCACAAAGTGTGCTGCTGTAGGCCTTTGCCCTGTAATTTGACATACCTACTTATCCCCTTGCTCCTTCAATGCTCTTCACGATGCGCGAGCTAGGGCCCCCGCTCCTTGTTAAAAGCTTCAGAAAAGGAGCGTGAGCTAGGGCCCCCGCTCCTTGTTAAAAGCTTCAGAAAAGGAGCGTCAGAAAAATGGAAGCACCGTTTATGTGCGCTCGCCTGCTGAATTATTTGCTCTCTTAAGCGGTCTTAAGCGGCAACAAGTTAAGAAGTGTTCGGTTCGGGCGCGTTGCATTTGCGAACTGTTTCCCAAGGTTGTAACGCTGGTATAGTATGCTCGTTGGCAGTCGTCCCCCCCTCCCGTAAGTTTTTTTTCGCCATGGCATACGTAGCGCAAAATGACCGTTTCCCTCCCTGCCCCCCTTCAGATCAAGGTCTGGCCGCCCGCAAAAAAAAAAAAAAAAACCTTCTGCCTATGCTTCTGCTTGTTGCGTTGTGCTTCCGCCCTTGTTATGAGCACCGCGTTTTAGATTTACATCGCCCGCGTTGAGATTGACATTTCATATGCCAGGCAAACATGGCTAAATAGGTTACTCCTTGCACAGCCTCTCCATTTACAAATGCGAAGAGGCAGCACCTTGTTTGCTCGCCGCGGTGGTCTAGTGGCTAAGGTACTCGGCTGCTGACCCGCAGGTCGTGGGATCGAATCTCGGCTGCGGCGGCTGCATTGCCGATGGAGGCGGAAATGTTGTTGTAGGCCCGTGTGCTCAGATTTGGTTGCACGTTAAAGAACCCCAGGTGGTCAAAATTTCCGGAGCCCTCCACTACGGCGTCTCTCATAATCGTATAGTGGTTTTGGGACGTTAAATCCCACAATCAATCAAAAGCACCTTGTTTGCTAATCGAAACATGAAAAGTTTTCACAATCTGTCCATTGCCGTTTGAACAGTTGGGTTCGTTTGCTGCCCGAGGGGGGACACCAACCCTCCATATGCTGATACAGGCTAACTCAGTTGGAGTGCATGCAGGAAAAATAACTGTGGATTATATTTGTGGTACCATCATCACCATCATCATTTCTTGATCACCGCGCCGCGCCTCTCGTGCAGCTCGAGCTAGCATCAGCTCGAGCTGCGCGAGGATTAGAACAAGCTAGGGCACCTGTCGTGTCGGACGCTGGCAGCCGCCGCGGCTCCGCTTCAGGCGTGGAATAAAGTGGCGAGAGAAGACACGACCACGTTGGCCGCCGTCTCGTCTTCCTCTCTCGCTACATAAAAATTGATGTGATGTAGGAAAGTACAGGACGTTGCAGAGTTCAGGGTATCGGCTGTGCACAACGCCATCAGGCCGTGTACAATATCATTTTACCAATATTTAAACAGGTGAGAAAACGCTTCGCAACATTGAAGTGCTATAGAAGGTGTACCTTGCTCAGCTCTTCATTCTGCTGTTGCAACTTTTCGTTTTTCTGCTGCTTTCTTTTTTTTCCTTGGTGCTGACACTCTTGCAATGCTCAAACCTCATATTACTTCAATGCTCATGTAATCTACTCACTCTTGCTTGCATTATGATGTCTCTACTGAAATGTTAGTACGTGATGTTAATACGTATGTTATTATGCGATGTTAATACGTTTTTTTGGTGCTGTGCACCACAGAGAACATGTTGTTGCCCTCGGTTTTCACTTACCTTGTTAGAAACGAGTGAGACATGTTTTTTTTTATAGAAACATTGTAATGTGCATTCTACACACTTCCAGCATCGCCCCGCCGCGGTGGCCTAATGGTTATTGCGCTCGACCGCTAACCCGAAGGCCGCAGGATCGAATCCCAGCTGCATTTTCAATGAAGGCAAAAATGTTTTAAGCTTGTATACGTGGATTTAGGTGGACATTCAAAAACCCCAGGTAGTCGAAATTTCCGGAGCCTTCCGCCACGGTGTCTCTAATAATGATGTTGTGGTTTGGGGACGCTAAACCCCAGATAATATTGCCGCGCCCGAAACAAAGAACGAAGACGATGTGCGCGCCAACAGCCTCGTGAAAAAGGAGGACTGAAGAAGACGACGTACTTTCGTTTTTGGCTCGCCTGCTCTTGGCTCCTGCATAAAAACACACGCCGTCTGTTCTCGGACTCAACGTCTCGGTGCACTGCTTACGTTGAACCGCGACACTGGTGGAGGCGCTGGGTTACAAGCCTGCTGATGCTCAACACCCCATCTGGGAGCCGTTCATCAAGTCCCGACACGCAGCCATCTGTTACGACACCAGTGCACCGCTTCAGTCGCCGGTTGCTAGGCCTATCTCCAGAGCTGACCTCCTTCGACGAACATTCTACCAGGCATTACGTACCTCTACCAATGGCCTCCGCTAGCCAGCCACAGTTGGTCCAAGGGATACAAGGCAGCCCCGTTTCCAATCCAGCCCAAGTAACACTTCTTCAGCCACTTGTGCCTGATCGCTTCAGTGGTGCCCCACACGAAGATGTTGAAGATTGGCTTGAGCATTACGAACGCGTTGCCGACATCAACCAGTGGAATGCTCAACAGAAGCTCGCCCGCACGTATTTCACTCTCGATGACGGCGCTCACACGTGGCTTGAGAATCGAGAAGGCCGTATATCCACATGGGATGACTTTCGTCAGCAGCTGATTGACACCTTTGCTAGCGTCGACCGTCGAGAGCGGGCTCAGCAGCTGCTCGAGTTAAGGCTTCAAAAACCTAACGAAACTGTGGCAATGTTTTCTGAAGACGTGACGCGCCTCTGTCGTCGGGCTGATCCCAACATGTCTGAGGAGAAGAAGTTGCGCTACCTTATGCGTGGCGTGAAAGAACAACTGTTCGCTGGACTTGTGCGCAATGCCCCAACTACCGTGGCCGATTTTATAAGAGAAGCCACTGCCATTGAGCGGGCTCTGCACCAAAGATCGAGGCAATATGATCGCTCGTCCACTACCACCCCAATCAACGCCGCTTCAGTGACTCTGGACAATCAGGGCTCCCTACGTGACCTTATCAGAGATATTGTCCGCGAAGAAATGCAGAAGCTTTGGACTCCTCCAGTGGATACACCAGTGACCGCCGTTGCCGCGGTCGTTCGTGACGAACTTAGGCACGCTTTTTCAGCAGCTGATCTTGATCGCGATCAGCGTCAACTGAGTTACGCCGACGCTGTCCACCGACCACCACCCGTCCGGCCCATTACATCATACTACCAGCCACCTACAGCCGCACCTTCGTCGCAACCATTGCAGGAGGCTTTCAGACGTCAGCCCATGTCTCCGATGTCTCCATGCCACCAGCCACCACTTGCCGCGCCTTACTCACCACCACGAGAGGACATGAGACGCCCACAATTTCGCAGAACGGACGCTTGGCGCACCGTCGATCGGCGCCCTCTCTGCTTCAACTGTGGTGGTGCCGGCCATATAGCTCGCTATTGTTGGTACCGCGACACATCGCTTCGCCCGTCTCGGCCAGGGTATGACGGTCGCCGTGCCAATGACGACTACATTGTTCGCCATGATGACCCTGGTTTTCGAGGACCTTCAACAACGTGGTCTCCCTATCACGAGTCGCCTCCTCATCGCCAGCCCAATTCCGCCCACAGGTCACGCTCTCCATCCCCTGCTCAGACATCATCACCGAATCGACGTACTTTTGCTGACCTTCGGGGAACAAGGTCGCCCAGCCCTTACCGGGGAAACTAAAGGCGGCGACCTCTCGGGGTAAGGTCGCAGCCCGACCACAAGACGATAAAAAGTCCCCAGTACTGCCGCGACAGAACGACTTGACGCCGACGAATATTAACAACGACGAAATGGTGAGCGCCGACCTCAATGTAATTATTGACGGAGAGCAAGTGACAGCCTTAGTCGATACGGGTGCTGATTTTTCCATAATAAGTCGCAAGCTGGCTGATCATCTTAGAAAAGTAAGAACGCCATGGACAGGACCACATATAAGAACAGCGGGTGGTCAATTGCTGCTCCCTACTGAAAGATGCACAGCAAGAATCAGCATAGGGGACTCTTCTTTCGTCGCGACTTTCATTGTTCTCCCAGAGTGCTGCAAAGATTTAATTATAGGAATGGACTTTCTCAGGGAGCATGGCGCAATAATCAACATCCCGGACCGCGTGGTTTCATTTTACGAGAGTGCTCGTGTGACTGATCCTACATTACCAGAGCACAAATCCTTTCGTCTCAAAGACCACAATATAGTCGTGCCGCCTCGATCATGTATCCTCGTTTCAGTAGCATGTGACGTACCGTTCGACGGTGAAGGAGTCGCCGACCAAATAACCTCGCTGCTTTTCACTCACGGTATTTCCGTAGCACGGGGAATAGTCAATGTCACCGACGGCCGAACGAACTTGCTGTTGACCAATTTCACCTCCGAGCGACGGCACCTTCCAAAAGGCACAACGTTGGCACATTTCGACGAGATCGCAGATGTTCATGACTGCTTTTCAGCACTCGAAGCAACACCTGCACAAGACCCACGTGACCTAGCACCTAACCTTGACGTCAGCCCTACTTTAACTCAGCAACAGCGGGAACGCCTGCTTGTGCTGCTAGACGAGTTCCACGACTGTTTTGCGTCGACCTCGAAAGTTGGCCGGACGTCCTTGACCAAGCACCGAATCATCACAGAGGACACGGCTAGACCAATTCATCAAAATCCGTACCATGTGGCTTCAAAAGAGCGAGAAGCGATAGAACAGCAGGTAGCAAAAATGCTTGAAGACGACGTCATTCAACCGTCGAAAAGCCCCTGGGCATCACCTGTTGTTCTAGTGAAAAAGAAGGACGGCAGCCTGCGTTTCTGTGTGGACTATCGAAAGCTAAATCAGGTTACAAAAAAGGACGTCTACCCGCTTCCCCGCATAGATGATTCGATTGACAGGCTTCGAAACGCACGTTACTTCTCTTCCATGGACTTAAAGAGCGGATATTGGCAAATTGAAGTAGACGCCAGGGATCGTGAAAAAACCGCTTTCGGGACGCCAGACGGACTCTACGAATTTAAGGTTTTACCATTTGGCTTGTGCTCCGCTCCTGCTACTTTCCAGCGTCTCATGGATACCGTTCTCTCTGGCCTTAAATGGAGAACCTGCCTAGTATACCTTGACGACGTCATTGTGTTTTCTACAACGTTTGACGAACACCTTGAACGATTGCAAATGGTCTTGCAGGCCATACGGGCCGCAGGCCTGACGCTCAAGCCGGAAAAATGTCACTTCTGCTTTGAGGAACTGCAGTTTCTCGGCCATGTCGTCAGTTATGCAGGAGTTCGTCCAGACCCCGAAAAAGTTGCCGCCGTCGCACAGTTTCCAACACCATCAGATAAAAAGGCAGTGAGGCGTTTTCTGGGTCTCTGTGCATATTATCGGCGATTTATTCCAGATTTTGCACGCATTGCGTCACCTTTAACTCGTCTCACGAGGGATGACGTTGCATTTGTTTGGGGCGACGAACAGGAAGATGCTTTCAATGACTTGCGGCAACGTCTACAGACGACCCCCGTACTTGCCCATTTTGATGACACAGCCCCTACAGTGCTCCATACTGACGCCAGCAATGTTGGCCTCGGAGCTGTGCTTGTACAGCACCAGGATGACGAGGAAAGAATGATTGCTTACGCAAGCAGAACTCTCTCACGCACAGAAGCAAATTACTCGACCACTGAAAAGGAATGCCTGGCCGTGGTGTGGGCAGTTATGAAATTTCGCCCATACCTGTACGGCCGCCCATTCAAGGTTATCAGTGACCACCATTCGTTGTGTTGGTTAACAAGTCTGAAAGATCCTTCCGGGCGATTGGCCCGCTGGAGCCTTAGACTACAGGAGTTTGATATAACGATGGTGTATAAGTCGGGAAAACGACACACGGACGCCGACTGCCTATCTCGATCACCAATAGAGTCGGCTGCTGCTTTTGATGAAGAAACAGCATTCCTCGGAATCCTCGACACGTCAACCAACGCAGATCACCAGCATGACGATCCTGAGCTACTTGGCTTGATTAATTATTTAGAAGGACGAAGCCAGAATGCACCCAAAGCCTTTACAAGAGTACTATCGTCGTTCTGTCTGCGAAACAATGTCGTTTACAAAATGAACTTCTCGTCAGACGGGTCCACCTACCTGCTTGTCGTCCCTACCACTCTTCGATCTGAGGTGTTGCAAGCGTGCCACAACGAGGTAACATCTGGACATTTAGGCTACACACGCACACTGAGCAGAGTTCGAGGGAGATATTACTGGCCTAGACTCACCGCTACCGTGAAGCATCATGTTCGGACCTGCCTCGATTGCCAGCGGCGCAAGTCACCTCCAACGAAACGAGCCGGTTTGCTACACCCTGTCCAGATCCCGACAACGCTGTTTGACCAGATCGGAATGGACCTTTTGGGCCCACTTCCCACCTCTAGTGTTGGTAACCGTTGGGTTATAGTGGCGACCGACTACCTTACTCGCTACGCCGAGACAAAAGCCATCCAGAGAGGCACAGCAGAGGAGGTAGCCCGGTTCTTCATAGAGAACATTGTGCTGAGACATGGTGCGCCATCGATCGTTATAACAGATCGCGGAACCGCATTCACGGCCGCGCTTTTAGATCATGTGTTGGTGCTCAGTGGTACTACTCATCGCAAGTCGACAGCTTACCATCCACAAACCAACGGGTTGACCGAGCGACTTAACAAAACTCTAGAAGACATGCTTTCAATGTATGTGGACTTCGAACACAAAAACTGGGACGAGATTCTCCCTTACATAACGTTCGCATACAATACTGCGAAACAAGAAACCACACGGATGACCCCATTCAGCCTTGTTTACGGACGAGAAGTAAGAACGATGTTAGACGCGATGCTGCCACACGAATGCGATGACAACGAAACGAGTGCTGACGCGTTTACTCAACGCGCAGAGGAAGCCAGGCAGCTCGCACGTCTGCGAATATACAAACAGCAAGAGTACGACGCAGGCCGCTATAACCAACGTCATACACCCGTAACGTACGAAACCGGGGACAGGGTATGGGTGTGGACATCTGTACGAAGACGGGGACTATCCGAAAAATTGCTCAGAAGGTACTTCGGACCTTACCGAGTGCTGCGACGACTAAGTGACGTTACCTATGAAGTCGTCCCGGATAGCCCCAACTGTTCAAGGCGTCGCCAGCACCGACCTGAGCTTGTGCACGTAGTGCGCATTAAGCCATACGTCAGCGAGTGACTCTGCGAGGCACCGTCGCTTCTACAAAGTGACTTCTTGCGCAAACTACTGTCTCAGCTATAGCATCGGGGCGATGCTCTTTTAAGGGGAGGCAAATGCCGCGCCCGAAACAAAGAACGAAGACGATGTGCGCGCCAACAGCCTCGTGAAAAAGGAGGACTGAAGAAGACGACGTACTTTCGTTTTTGGCTCGCCTGCTCTTGGCTCCTGCATAAAAACACACGCCGTCTGTTCTCGGACTCAACGTCTCGGTGCACTGCTTACGTTGAACCGCGACAATATCTTCCAGCCTCAACCACCCACACCGCTAATCTCGTCATTCCAAAAAGCACTCCACGATTTGTACTAGCTACTTCAATTACTTTCATGCACTGTTTCTTTTGTTTGCTTCCCTTCAGTCATAGTTTATTCTGTTGCCACATGTTCTGTTGCATGTTATCTAAGGATGTGCTCTTTCAATTTTTCTTTTTAGCAGTGGTAACGCAGCCGTAATCTGTGCCTCAATCTTCCCAGATCTCCAGGGCCATGAGGTCTGGCAAGGTTATTCCAGTACGCGTCGCAGTGCGCAGCCGGCCGCTTGTTTCCAAAGAGCTCATTGAAGGCTGCCAAACTTGCACGAGGACAATTCCAGGCCAGCAGTGCATTGTCCTTGGTGGTGACAAGACCTTTACATATGACTATGTTTTTGGGGAGCAGTCAAGCCAGCTAGAGGTGTATGAAGCCTGCATCTCCGACTCGCTTCCCAAAGTATTCGAAGGTGAACAAACGAGTAGATGTGATTTAAGCAGCCTTGTGTTTTAACGTCTGTTGAGACCAATTTTAAGGAGAGTTTGCTCTGCCGTACAAGTCTCCTTCCTGTATACGAAAATGGCTGAGCTAGTGGGGAGCTCAGTAAATGGAAGCTACAGTGCTCCATCTCGGTTTAAGAAAGGGAAAGTAGACGACCGCCCGTTTGTAGCACGAAGCCATAAGGAAGTCTGTGTGGATTTCTCGAAAAAGAAAAAAAAATTGCCCGCAGCTTCCCTCGGGGGAACACTGAGGAGGATGCGGAGCATATAATTGGTTAACGGGGTGTTAAAGTGCGACTTACTTGGGTCGATGGCTAAATTGGTTAACGTGGTTGTGAAATGGGGTGTTAAATTGCGACTTACTTGGGTCGATGGCTAAATTGGTTAACGTGGTTGTAGGAGGGGGTGTTAAATGAGTGAACACGTACACACGTATGCGAAAGGGCGGCGCTGGTCGAAGGGACGTCGATCATTGTGTTTGTGGATTCGTTGGCATTCATTTCACGGCGACTTCGGACGTCGACGCGTCGTACAAACCAACGGACGAGCGGCAACTGAGCGAGCGAGCGCCGACCTTGAGTATATATACAGCGCGACGGCGCATGCGCTGTCAGCTGTCGAATGTTCTCGAAGGAGAAGCGCGCGCGCGGCACAGATGGCGACGACGCGACGGCGCATGCGCTGTCAGCTGTCGAATGTTCTCGAAGGAGAAGCGCGCGCGGCACAGATGGTGGGCGACGGCGCGACGGCGCATGCGCGCGCATCAGCTGTCGAATGTTCGAGAAGCGGTGCGGACGGCGCACTACAAGGCGCGAGTATAAGATGCTTCCGCATCTAAAAGCTTTCTAGTTGCTGAAAAAGTCGAACCGATCTGGGGTTCGAACCCGGGGACGACTCCTTTCTGGGGGCAATCGCTGTGCCAATTGAGCTAACCAAGAAGCGAGCAGGAAACTTACTAGCTTCCTGCTTAGCTCGACCGGTAGGGCGACCGCCTCGGAAAGGCATTGGTCCCAAATTTGAACCATGCATCGGGACAAATTTTTTTGGCAATCGAGCTTTTCTTTTCGAGAAATCCGTACGGATTTACTTCTGGCTTTGTGCTACAAATAAGTGGATGTCATCTTTCTCTATCTTAACCCTTTCGCCACTTTGCGGATTTCAGCAAAACCCGTTTGCAATACTTTTATCTCGGTTCGTAGTGCACCAAAATAATTATTCAGAGGTTGAAGGTTCAGTCCCTGCCAGCAGAAAATTATCTTTTTGTCACTTTTTTTATTTGCGTTTACAATTGCTAGTAATAACATTTCCTATGTTTTCTTTGGCATCAATAATTGCATTATTGCTTTTTTTTGACTGAACTCTCACTTCCCAATGCATTTTCTAAGCTTTTGAGGGCTTGCCTTTTCAATTGATGCAAAAAAATGACTCAAACTTTTTGTTTTGTTGCCTTTTTGACAAGATGCATCACGATCGTCTGTCACCATGGTAAATCCAAACTAAAAATCGCCGTTGGTGATCATGTTGAGTGTACGTTGGAATTTAAATATGACTAAAAATAATCGCCATTTAACTGCAGTGTTGTACATAAGGGCAATGTTGAATTCACTTGTATCAAATCATTAGTCGAGCCAACAGACCAACTGTTTTGTCTGTTGCTGGAATGGTTGTACATGGCAATGCAGACACTTTTATATCACGATCGCAACTAGGCTTGCTCTGTGACAATAACATTGCGAAGTGGCTAACAGTCTTTTCCTTTCCAAGAAATGTGGTGCACTTTGACGATTCCCCTTAGAGTTCATTTGTTATGATGGTAATTGATAATGTAATCATCAAAGCACAATTAACCATCACATGCACCACAATGTCCTCTGGTATGCAACAATTTATGCGAGTTATATGAGCTGAGCTGGCTTCAGGCATCTTCTGATGTTTAGGCTTTTGTCGCATACATGGTTATGTCCGTGCAACAGATTAATACGCATGTTTGCTTTTCATCCTTGTTTGTTCAGTGGCATCGGTGTACACGTGACATCATCGTGTCTAAAAGCATGCGTTCGTACTAACTTCTTGCTTGCAAGTCACTGTCTGTCCCTTTGTATCCTTCTTAATCGTCATGTTTTCGTGATGTGTCAATTGTGTATTTCAAATGAGAACTCGCTGCTGCAGGTTTCAATGTCACAATCCTGGCATGGCCAGACTGGGTCTCGGAAGACATTCACCATGGGCACATGCTGCTCATCGAACCGTGCGAACTCTGAAGATGCAGGAATAATTCCGAGAGCCGTCCAAGACATCTTCAGGCACATATCTACTGACGGAGACAAGGTCTTCCTTGTCAGAGCGTCCTTCTTGAGGTGTGTGAAGTTGCTCACACTGGCTTTTCTATTGTTCTAACTTATTACCCTCTCCATGTGCAACGTCGCAAGCATTCGACACGTGTGAGCAGTCTAAGGTGGCATACTGTCATGCAAAGGCGCAGAGGGCAGACGTGATGCGATTTCGTTCATGGTGTCCATTCACCCTGATGACATTGTTTAGTACACATTCCTACTTCATGAAATAAGTCACTCGGTTAGCTGTCGTGAAACTGCATCACTCATGGATTGAAACGTGAAAGTTTAGTGTGCAGGCTTTTGTTTTCGGTGCCTGCAGTTTGTGTCATAGTACCAGCAGAAATTTGACTCGCACAGTTGTAACAGGGCAAACATCGCCTTTAGCAGCCAGATCTGCCTCAACATGACTCGGTTATCATGAGCAATGGGTCATAGCAGTCATTATACTAAAAAAATAAAGAATATGGACGTTGCATTTCAGTTCATGCGTACTGTACATAGTTTCACTGAATCTGTGACAGTGCACTGCAGGCTTTCATTACTCTGGGTATTTTATGGACTCTTTCCTTTAACACTGACTCTCTGCTTATTGTGTTCCTAATCCTTTTTGCAGATCTATAAAGAAGATGTATTTGACCTGTTTTCCAAAAACCAGACAGAGTGTCTCTGAACATTCGAGAAGACCAGACGGGAAATATAAAGGTAAAATTTCCTGATGCGCTTATTTTTTAGTGAGAAATGACACAAGAAAGACTACAGGACAGAGCTTTGTCCTGTAGTCTTTCTTGTGGTGATGTTTCGCGCCAAAAAATAATTGTTATGGATTCCTGCCAACTCATTTTTTTACAGATGTGACTGCATCGGATAGTGAAGTGCTTTTTGTTGACTCCTGTTTGACTTGAATGAATTGAATACATAAGCGGGCTCCATTGATTGACTACAATTTTATAAAGCTGTGCCATATCAGGCAACACCATGGAAATCTCGGTTTAAGTTTTGATCATTTGGTAGGATTGGTTACTCTGGGCTGTCGTGACCAGACTATAATGACCACATATTTAAAAATGCCTGCTTATGTTTCGTAGTCTAAATTGAATGAAATGAAACACTGTCACTGACAAAGTTTGTTGATGATCTGATGTTTCGAAACCCCGTACTGGTTCCTTGTTCACCGAGCTGGACTATAAGTTGTCAATTATGAAGCTAGGTGATGCAACGAGCATATGTAGATAGCAGGCATATTTCTTAATGTCCTCTTCATCGCAGCCGGCATTGACTGGATGATCAGTCTAGGAGCTGGCGGGATAACATGGTCTTTACCGTGGTGACGACATGAGCATTCTCCCTTTCAATGATGCGAGTTCTTGTTGGATAGCTGATGCTAAGCAATGCTAATGGTCACTCGGTTTATGGAAAGGAGGATGTTGCCGCTTGCTATCGCATAGTGCTGATTCGTAGCACACAAACTTCTTGAAGTTTTTGACAATACCTTCCATATGTTAAAGCGACACTAAAGATAAAAACGAATTCTTACGTATTGGTAAAGTACAATTTCACAATCCCAAAAGCGCCACTGTTACCGCGAAACAACGCTTGGCAAGTGAGAAAACGTGCAAAACGGAAACGTGGGTGAAGACGCCATCTTGAAATTTCTTCACTAGAAAAGGTGACGTAGATTTTGAAGGCATGTACTGGGTTTTAAGTAGCTTCTTATCAATAAAGTACATTGTCATCTATTGGTATAGACCTAGCAAGCAGTATTAACGAATCATCTCAAATTGCTTGAACTACTTTGATGTCGAAGTTATAAAGATGTTAAGGCAATCATCATCATCATCATCATCATCATCATCATCATCATCTTCATCAGCCTGACTACGTGCACTGAAGGACAAAGGCCTCTCCCATGTTCCGCCAGTTAACCCGGTCCTGTGCTTGCTGCTGCCAATTCATACCCGCAAACTTCTTAATCTCATCTGCCCACCTAACCTTCTGTCTCCCCCTAACCCGCTTCCCTTCTCTGGGAATCCAGTCAGTTACCCTTAATGACCAGCGGTTATCCTGTCTACGCGCTACATGTCCTGCCCATGTCCATTTCTTCTTTTTTATTTCAGCTATGATATCCTTAACCCCCGTTTGTTCCCTAATTCACTCTGTTCTCTTCTTGCCTCTTAAGGTTACACCTACCATTTTTTTTCCATTGCTCGCTGCGTCGTCCTCAATTTAAGCTGAACCCTCTTTGTAAGTCTCCAGGTTTCGGCTCCGTAGCTAAGTACCGGCAAGATACAGCTGGTATATACCTTCTTCTTGAGGGATAGTGGCAATCTACCTGTCATAATTTGAGAGTGCTTGCCGAATGTGCTCCACCCCATTCTTATTCTTCTAGTTACTTCAATCTCGTGGTTCGGCTCTGCGGTTATTACCTGCCCTAAGTAGACATAGTTTTTTACAACTTCAAGTGCACTATTTCCTATCTCGAAGCGCTGCTCCTTGCCGAGGTTGTTGTACATTACTTTCGTTTTCTGCAGATTAATTTTAAGACCCACCTTTCTGCTCTCCTTGTCTAACTCCGTAATCATGAGTTGCAATTCGTCCCCCGAGTTACTCAGCAATGCAATGTCATCGGCGAAGCGCAGGTTACTAAGGTATTCTCCATTGACTCTTATTCCTAACTGTTTCCATTCTAGGCTTCTGAATGGGAACAGTTAGGGATAAGAGTCAATGGAGAAAGCAATAATAAGAACCCTAAATGGACACTACAGGCACCTAACAAGTCGGCGTTGATTGTTGAAGTAGCGGTCCAGAAACCTCGTAGTGATATTTTTGTGCCAAGGAAGGGCTTATTTTCAAATAAAATCGCATTTCAGTGGCCCGCATTGGTTTAGCGCGCTTCAATTTACCCGCCCCAGGAAGCGGTCCGACTCGCGTCACTTGCCGTGCACACCGCTGCCCGGCTTCACTGTGCGGTCGCTGACACTAGTAGACAGAACAAAAGCAGTGGGAGCCACAGCAGCGACAGCGGCTATTGATCAATTTCCTGCCATTGGCTCCGAGATGGTAGACGTGTTCTTCAACTGCGCCCCGCTAGATGGCACGACCTGTCCAGTTTAACCACGCGAAAATTGAATTTTTTAAACACTTGCGCCATTCTTTATATTAACGTCCGGCAGTTCTTTTTTTGATGAATCAAATAGAAACGAACAAGCAGCAATTTACTGCGTCTCTTGATGCACGGAAGGTTCTCTATTTAGTGCAACTAGATTGATTACTAGCAAATTATTGTGGGATTTGTCTGATGTCATCGGTATCATTTTGAGGATGTTCTACTGTGGCGGATGTATTGTGAATTTACCTTAATTTCTCGGTAAGTAGGGTACTGCTGTTGATAATATTGTCATTTTAGATCTTGTCGTACACTGAGCTTTCACTCTGATCTAAATTGTTATTTGACTTTAGTGTCCCTTTAAATTTGTTTTCATTTTCTGGAAACTTGCCATTTACCATAGTCATTTTTGAAACATGCAATTTTGTCATTTTTAGTTGAGACCCTCTCATTCAGGTAACCCATGTCGCACTTGCATGGGTATGGAAAAACTCATTCAGTGGGTGAATGCCGGTAGCTGGTAATGTCACTCGCTGTGTTGGTGTCGAATCAAGAAAAAAAATGGCATTAATGCCTAAATGTATTTGCTGTGAATGACATTACATGTGCCATGTGACTAGGGTATTAGCTAAACCATCCTGTCACAAACACATTTCTTTCATGGTGCAGATCACGAATTTGACGGAATTGAGAGTGACCACTCCTGAAGAGACGATCCGTCTACTGGAGGTAGGCTCTGCATCTCGGAGCACCGCCTCAACCAACATGAACATGCGCTCTTCGCGGTCGCATGCCATTTTCACGCTCATCGTCGAGCAGCAAGACAAATCCAGCAACGGTGCCGTAACTGTGGCGAAATTTCATCTCGTCGATCTTGCTGGCTCCGAGAGGGCTGGAAAGACCAAAGCTGTCGGGGAAAGGTTCAAGGAAGGTTTGTTGGACTGAGAAATGTTATATCTTCGCAGCATGCATCAATTTTAAGGCTGGGGCAATGTTGAGCGAAGCGCTTGTTGCCATAAATCAGCAAGCTTGCTCGTGAGTAGAATTGCTCGGGCTCTAATTCTGAGGGCCCAACTCTGACCTGAGGGCCCAACTGTGTAATACTTTAGTAAGTTTGAGCTTAAGCAAATATGGTTGAAAAAACCTTTGGAGTCTGAGTCTGTCTGAACCCTTAACGCGAAATTTGAGTCGAGTGCTTTTTTCCCCGTCCTATGTTTGTGGTACATAAATATTCAGTTACTTGATATTTCAAACTATTCAAATAAGGGATGACAATAGTCTGCCATCATTTATTTCCACTGGAACAGACTTCACAAAATATTGTGAGCTATTGTGCAGTTTTGTCAAAGTATTTTAAAGATACTTAGTTCTTATAGGTAGAAATGCAATCTTGTAGGGCTGCATTTC
This sequence comes from Rhipicephalus annulatus, assembly GCA_013436015.1. NCBI lineage: Eukaryota > Metazoa > Arthropoda > Arachnida > Ixodida > Ixodidae > Rhipicephalus > Rhipicephalus annulatus. The sequence goes on from WOVY01008268.1 coordinate 18,172, forward strand.
CGATGGAGGCGGAAATGTTGTAGGCCCGTGTGCTCAGATTTGGGTGCACGTTAAAGAACCCCAGGTGGTCTAAATTTCCGGAGCCCTCCACTACGGCGTCTCTCATAATCATATAGTGGTTTTGGGACGTTAAACCCCACAAATCAATCAATCAATCAATCTTGTAGGGCTAACGAACTTCAGTAATCTCATTTCCGCTGTCTTAATTTGTCACCGAAAGCATGACTGGAGCAAGTTGGTTCATTTATTTATTTATTCAAAATACCTTACAGACCCCAACAGGGCATTATGTAAGGGGACCATAAAATGAATAGCTACATGAATCGGTACAATTTCCATACATACAATAAATATAAATAATTGTCAATTTTTATACAAGTCCTAATAGGAATAACGAGAAAATATTAATTTTAATAGGAATATAACGGCAATGAAAATCCTTTGAGTATAATTGTGAGATAATGACGTAACACAAGCTAAAGAAGCAAGTACATATTGTAAAAAGACTTTCCATTATTCAAACGAAAACATCGCTCAAAAATACACAACAGAACTGAATGGCATGTTAGTAATCAAACCATCAAAAAAAGTTTAAAGTAAAAGGAAAAAAAAAGCGAGATACTAGTAGTAAATAAACGCGTAGGTGCTCGATTTTATATGAACAAACCGAGCAGTTAATCCCGGAAACTGGTGATTTGGGTAGTCCAAGAAAGGTTAGATGTGAAGGTTACACCCAAATATTTAAAAGAGTCATCACTGGACACGCGATTGCCATTAATAAAGTAAGAAAACTCGGAGCTAGAATGTTTGCGAGAGAAGGACATTACATTTACTTGAATTAAGGGACAATAGCCAACTATTAAACCAATTGCTGATGAGGTCGAGGTCATTTTGAATTATTAAGTGATCACAAGTACTAGTTATTGCTCGGTAAATTATGCAGTCGTCAGCCAAAATGCGCACTTGTGAGGATAAATTACTTGGCAAGTCATTAATATAAATAAGAAAAAGCAGTGGACCGAGAACACTCTCTTGTGGCACACCAGAACAAACGTTTGAAAGTGGGGATGAAAAATTGTTAACAATGGTGAATTGCTGCCGGTTAGTAAGAAAGTTCCGTATCCATGATAGAGTTGATGAATCTATACACAAAGAAGAGAGTTTAGAGATTAAGCGTCAGTGAGCAACACGATCGAAAGCTTTGGAAAAATCCAGAAATAGACAGTCGATTTGCAGGTATAGATTTAAGTGATGATTTAGGTCAGTCGTGAATTCGAGAAGCTGTGTTTCGCATGATAGGGCCTTTCTAAATCCATGTTGGTTTGGGAAGAAAAAGTCATTCTGTTCTAAGTGATTGTAAATATGGTAGGCGATTATATGCTCAAGCATCTTGCAGTAGATGGATGTTAGAAAAATGGGTCTATAATTTTGGGGGTGAGTTTTTATTGCCGCTTTTAAACACGGGCATGACCTTTGCAATTTTCCAGTCACGTGGAAGCTGTCCTGTTGATAGTGATTGCTGAAAGATGTGACACAATGTTTTGCTCGAGGGCGAGACCGTACTTTTTAGTATCTTAGTGTTAATCTCGTCAACGCCCGCTGATGTGGAAAGCTTAAGATTATGTATTATAGATGCGATTCTGTCAACAGTCATTTCAATGTGCTGCAAAAAGGGATAGTCAAGATCGGCTACATCGGGGACGTTTGTATGATCTTCAGTGGTGTAAACTGATGTAAAGAAAGTATTGAAAGCGTTAGGACAGTCTTGATCTGGAATGGGAATGTGGTCGTCATTTTGCAACGTGATTTTGTTATCGTGAAGTTCTGGCCACACTTGTTTCCAAAGCTTCTTTGTGTTAGTGATGAGCAGTGACGGTAGATCATTACAGTCACGGGTGGTGCGTATCGCGGAGCAGTAGCTATTCAAGAAGTCTCTATACCTTTGCCACGACGCAGCAGTTTGCGCGCGTTTAGCCTCCGCGTACAATCTTTTTTTTATTTCTTAATCTGTTAAGTGATTTATTAAAACATGTATTTTGTTTATCATTTGTCATTTTGATTGTAGGAATATGTTCACTAACTAATGAAGCTAACTTGCTTTTGAAGAGTGTCCAGTTGTCTTGTACGGATCGATATGAAAGGATGTTAAAAGGGCGCTCTCAAAGAATGTACATAATTCATCATTTATAACAATGTAATTGTCTCTACTATAATCGCGAATTGTTTTTACTTTGCTCCAGCGAGACGAAATGGGACGTTAAGAATCATTTTGCATTAACCGGTGGTCGCTGAAGCTATTTATGTATGCTAAGTATCGCAAAGTACAGTGCAACAAATGTAGAAAGGAAAACAGCTCTTACCTGCCTGTCTTTCTCTCGAGTTATTGCACCATATCTACAATAGTAGGTTTACGCGTATCGAAGGTACAATGCAACAAATGTATTAAAGGGGTGATGCCACCACTTTTGTGGCTTGCAAGTGTTTGCTGTGTGGTTTGCACGTTTTGCTGCAACACACACTAAGATTCATTTATTCTCTTCAAATAAATTAATATTGCCCTTTTCATGTGGACAGCTTTTGGTTACTGGGCACCGAATTGGGCTGTGACATAGCTTGGTCGCATGGCCACAAAAGGGTGCGACGCATGCCATGCTGATTGTCGTCTACTCTCGCTGGTTTTCTCGCACACACTTGCCGCACAAGCACCTGCAAAACAAAGGTGCAGCAGCCCCAATGCTCTACCGTTGTGTCTCCGGAGCTCGCTGACCTCGCGACAATAGGCGTGCACAAGGAAGGGAGGGGGGGGTAACGGGGCGAGCGCTCCCATAGTCTCCTATGAGGTGGATTGACATAATACGGAGGGGCCACTGCGATCAACCTTTGATCCCCTGAAGGGGAAACCTACGCACGCCTACGCTCACTACAGGTCTGGTGGGATGTCGCTGAAAGTTTCGTTGCCCTTCCTACAGAACTACGACAGTTCTGGACGTGCTTGCGATGGGCTTTGGTTGGGAAAAATGGGCAAAATGGGACTTTGGAGGGAATTGAAATATATTCTAAAGGTTCTCTAGATAGTTTTGTACGTATAACGCAGAGTCTTCGCTCGTTCCTATGAAGGTGGTTGGCAATGTAGTG
>WOVY01008269.1:0-12856 GCA_013436015.1 Rhipicephalus annulatus
CATATACGAGGAAGACGACAGCTCGTGAGGGCGCGGGCTCGAGGGTGCGTGACCCGTGCCTTCGGCAGTGCGCGAGGTACGTCGTTCGAGGCAGGACTACCTCGTTGGGGCGTCTGGCCCATAGGTACTAACCCAGGCCACCGTCGCGACACTCTTACCAGCCGAGTGGACAGCTCAGCCTCCGCTAGACGACCGGTCTAGGAGAGCTGGCGCCAGGTTCCTGAACCTGTCCTTGTCCCGCTGGTCGTGGAGAGCTGGCGCCGGGTGCCTGAACCTGCCCCTTGCGCGCTGTTCCAGGGAGGGCTGGCGTGGGTTTCCGAGGCGGACTGCAGGTGCTCAAGGGCACAACTCCCTGCCGCCGGAACACGTGTGTCGTCGGCTCCAGTTCGTCGACAGTGGCGCTGAGCCACGTGGAGTTCGACGCGGCGACCCTGCGTCTCCCGACTTCGTCACTGCAGGTGACGACGCCGCACAACGTCGACTTCGCCACTGAATGGTGCCGACGGGGCATCAACGACGGCCCAGGCTACTACCCCGACCCGACCCGTGAACTGTAGCCGAACGTTCTACTTATTCATTTAGTTTAGCCGCGTGTTTTTTGTTAGGAACTTCGTAATGTGTGTGTTGTCCATGTGTGAAGGGTACAATAGAAGTTGGACGTGTGTTTGTGCACTGGCGTGCTGTCTGATTCTTTCTGGAGCGGTCCTGCCCCAATAACATCACAAACTGGCGAGCCTGCCAGGATCCGCTCGTTAAACCAGTGAAAGAGGACAGTTTCGCTCGAGGCAGACACACGTTCAGACTGCACCATGGACTTGGAAAAACTCGCCGCTATAGGGCTCCAACTAGGGTTCTCGGGTGCAGAGCTAAACAAGTGGATTGAGGCCCAACAGGCTAAGCTAAGGGATGAGAGAGCTGCAGAGCGAGAGGCAGCCAAAGAAGCTGACGAGAGACAGCGTGAAATTCTGCAGCTTAAGCTAAAGCTTCAGGAAGGAGCTCAGAATATGCCTGTAGCAGCTAATGACGCTTTGACTGCGCCCAGCACCTCCTCACCCCTCAATCCGCAGAAGTTACTGCCTGTATTTGACGAGAAACGCGATGATCTGCACGCGTATCTGCAGCGATTCGAGCGCGTAGCCACAGGACAGGATTGGCCGCAAGAAAAATGGGGTCTCGCTGTTAGCCTGTGCCTAACGGGTGACGCGTTAACCGTGATAGGCCGAATGACTGCCGCTGATTCGCTGGACTACCAAAAAGTAAAGAAAGCTCTACTGCAGAGATTTCAGTTTACGGCTCAAGGCTACCAAGATAAGTTTCGGAAAGCACGAGCAGCAGATGGTGAAACTGGACGACAGTTAGCAGCAAGAATTACCAGTTATTTCGACCATTGGATAGACATGGCAAACGTATCCCAAACCTATGAAGGTCTAAGGGATCACGTAATCTCTGAGCAATTCTTGCGTTGTTGCCATCCAAAGCTGGTTGTTTTCTTAAAGAGCGAGAGTGCAAGTCACTAGATGAACTCGCTAATTTGACGGATCGCTTCCTTGAGGCGCAGAATTTGACTAATATAGGAAAAGGTCCTGACCCCGCGAAAGAGTCCAGTGGAAAGCCTACCGAAGCGTCGCGGAAACCGCAACTCAAGTGTATCCTGTGTCATCGTTTCGGACATTTGGCTCCTGACTGCCGCAATTCACCTAAGCAGATGCTGAAATGCAAGTTGTGCGGTAAAACGGGACATGTCACAGAAACTTGCCGAAACCAGCATGGGGACAACAAACCGAGTTCTTCGTGCGCATTTAGCGAACCTGACTCTGCCCGGGCTGGTGCTAGAAAAACAGCCAAGCGTCCAGGAGGGAAGATTCCTTGCTCGAGTCACCACGACGACAAGAACGTGCAGGGTACAATACGTTTCCTGGCCGACGGGATGCCAGTGGTCGAAGGTCTGCTGCTAGGAAGAGAGGTTCGAGTCTTACGCGATACGGGATGCAACACGGCAATCGTCCGACGGGAGCTCGTTCCTGATGTGTGCCTGACAGGCAAGAAAATCAGTGTCGTTCTCCTAGACAGGTCAACTAGCCATCTCCCGGAAGCTATTGTACAAGTCAACACGCCGTACTTCACAGGGATGCTGAAAGTGGCTTGTATGGATCAACCCCTCTATGACCTTGTGCTGGGAAATCTTCCAGGCGTCAGAGGACCATACGATCCAGATTCTGACTGGAAGCAGGCGACTCATACCCAGGTGGATGAGTTACCTGCGCAAGCACACCCGACCAAGTCACCTGTCACCTCAAGATCTGCTTCTTCAAGCGTGGCAAAAACCAAAGCCAATCAACAAGGTCAAGAAAATATCAGGCCTTTGTACGTTTCAACAACGCTCTTACCTGACGTTACCAGAGCCCAACTCGTCGAGGAACAGCGAAATGACCCGACACTCAAAGCTGTCTTTGCTAAAGTGAATAAAGAGTTCAAATCGGGAAAGGGCCACTGTTACGATTTCATCGAAGATAAAGGATTGCTTTATCGACGCTACCGCCTTGCCACTGGCAGGACGTTTAAACAGCTGGTCACTCCGAAAGCGTTCCGGGTAGGCATACTGGACATTGCTCATGGCAGTATCATGGCGGGACACCAAGGCATCAAAAGAACTACTGATCGTGTCCTAGAAGAATTTTATTGGCCTGACCTGAACGGAGACGTAAAGCGCTTTGTCAAGTCTTGCGACAAGTGCCAGAGAACTACCCCTAAAGGAAAAGTTGGAGTCGCACCACTAGGCAACATGCCTCTTATCCGGACACCTTTTGAAAGGGTCGCGGTTGATTTAATCGGCCCATTTTCACCAAGATCGGACCGTGGGAACCGATATGTTCTGACACTTATCGATTTTGCGACTCGCTACCCTGACGCTGTAGCATTGCCCGCAATCGATGCAGTTCACATTGCGGAAGCACTCATCGAGATTTTTTCCCGCATCGGCTTGCCAAAGGAAATCGTCACCGACCAAGGGGCAAGTTTTACCTCAGAATTAATGAACGAGGTTAGCAGGCTTCTCTCCGTGAAGATGCTAAAGACAACCCCATATCATGCGATGGCGAACGGTCTCGTGGAGAAATTTAATGGCACCCTGAAGACAATGCTAAAGAGAATGTGCCAAGAGAGACCTCGATCTTGGGACAGGTACCTAGCTCCGCTACTCTTTGCATATAGGGAAGTTCCACAGACAAGCCTCGGGTTCTCTCCGTTTCAGCTCATTTACGGCCGCCACGTCCGAGGACCGCTAACCGTGCTGAGAGAACTGTGGACAAATGAGGGGCTAGACGCAGAAACGCGGACGACTTACACCTACGTCTTTGATTTGCGTAATCGCCTAGAGGAGACTTGCAAGATAGCCCATGAACAGCTGGAGAAGGCTCGTGTGAAGCAGAAAACCTATTATGACAGGAAAAGTCGCCCTAGAAAATTATGCCCAGGCAACAAGGTTTTAATTCTGCTCCCGACTGACTCCAACAAGCTGTTAATGCAGTGGAAAGGGCCGTTCCAAGTCATCGAACGGAAAAATGATGTCGACTACGTCATCGATGTGTTTGGGAAAAACAAGATTTTTCATATCAACATGCTCAAAAAATACGAAGAGCGCGAAGTGACGGAACCACAACAGGTGTCAGTTGTTGCAGAGCTCCACGAAAATCTCCCCGAAGAAGAAGACGAAGTCAAACAAATGCCCATATTGAGCTTGTATCGCACGCAGTTCAGCACGGATGTCAAGCTATCACCACACCTCACTGCTGAACAAGTTCAGAATGTGCAAGCACTTTTTCAAGAGTATGCGGACATTTTTTCTGACTTACCAGGGAAAACAGCACTCGTAGAGTGTTCGCTACGTCTGACCTCCAATAAGCCTGTGCATGTTCCGCAGTACCCCATCCCCCTTGCCTTGCAAGAAAGAGTGGAAAAGGAAGTGCAAGAGATGCTGAAACTCGGTATTATTGAGCGGTCTCAGTCGCCGTACCACGCTCCCATTGTCGTGGTGAAGAAACCGGACAACACGATTAGGTTGTGCATAGACTTCAGAGAATTGAACAAGATTCTGGTCCCCGACTGCGAGCCAATACCACGCATCGATGTAGTTCTTGCACTTGTTGGACAAAAGCAGTTTTTCTCCAAATTTGATTTCACGAAAGGATACTGGCAAGTACCGATGGATCTAAACAGTCGTGAAAAAAACTGCTTTCTCCAGCATGTCTGGGCTCTATCACTTCCTCTACATGCCTTTTGGCATTAAAACGGCGCCAGCAGTATTCGCGCGCCTTATGAGATCAGTACTGGGTGGTGTCGACAACGTTCACCATTATTTCGACGATGTCATCATTGCGACCGATACTTGGCAAGAGCACATCGACACCCTCAGACAAGTTTTTGAACGAATTAACCAAGCTCACCTCACCATAAAACCAAGTAAATGTAAGATAGGAGAGCGAAGCATATCCTTCTTGGGACATCGAATCGGGGAGACTACAGTTGAACCGCTTCTCAAAACGCTGGACAAGATTCTTGCCGCAAAACGACCTACAACCAAGAAAGCAGTGCAGTCGTTTCTTGGCTTGACCGGCTATTACAGGAAGTTTATACCTAACTACGCCGAACTGACCAAGCCGCTGACGGACCTTACAAGAAAGGGACAAAGCCACACTGTTTCATGGGGCGCACATCAAGAGGAAGCATTTACGGCCCTCAAGAAGAAGCTCGGTGATGCTCCCATCCTCCTTGCTCCCGACCTCTCGAAGGAGTTCGTTCTTCGTACGGATGCCTCCAATACAAGCCTGGGCGCAGTATTGCTCCAGATGGGAAAGGGCCAGGTGCTGCATCCAGTTGCTTACGCAAGTCGTAATTTATTGCCCCGAGAAACCCACTATTCAACAATAGAACGGGAATGCCTTGCACTTGTTTGGGCAGTGCAAAAATTTCATATTTACCTCTATGGCAAACCTTTTGTCATTCAGTCAGACCACCAACCATTACAGTATTTAAATTCCGCCAAACACGTGAACAACAGAGTGTTGAGGTGGAGTCTCCTTATGCAGGAGTACTCATTCACAGTTCATTACATCAAAGGTTGTGACAATGTTGGAGCCGACTACTTGAGTCGCGCATAACTGCCGTTCAGGTAGCAACGTGGTTCTTAATACTACTAGCCCTCAGTCGTGAATAGTTGACTCCTAGTTGCGACATAGCAACCCTACTTGTACGGTAGTTTTCCAACCGAACTGTAAGCAGCCTTCTGTGAACATTCTGCTACTATGTACATGCGACCCCTAAGGCAATGCAGTGCAGTGCAGGGACCGTGCCGTGACCGTGCAGTGCAGTGACCATTCGTTCGCCCCGCGCCCTTGTAGTAGAATAGTTGCAAACAACTTTCTCGGAAAAGGGGGTGATGTCATAATATGTGCTGCGCGGACGCGAAACAGAAACTAAAAAAAAACGACAATAGTGTGCCGTGCGGTGGCGAAGAGGATGTGATGTGTGCGTGTATGTGCCGTGCGGTGCCTACGAGGAAGACGACAGCTCGTGAGGCGCGGGCTCGAGGGTGCGTGACCCGTGCCTTCGGCAGTGCGCGAGGTACGTCGTTCGAGGCAGGACTACCTCGTTGGGCGTCTGGCCCATAGGTACGACCCAGGCCACGTCGCGACACTCGTACCAGCCGAGTGGACAGCTCAGCCTCCGCTAGACGACCGGTCTAGGAGAGCTGGCGCCAGGTTCCTGAACCTGTCCTTGTCCCGCTGGTCGTGGAGAGCTGGCGCCGGGTGCCTGAACCTGCCCTTGCGCCGCTGTTCCAGGAGGTCTGGCGTGGGTTTCCGAGGCGGACTGCAGGTGCTCAAGGGCACAACTCCCTGCTGCCGGAACACGTGTGTCGTCGGCTCCAGTTCGTCGACAGTGGCGCTGAGCCACTGGAGTTCGACGCGGCGACCCTGCGTCTCCCGACTTCGTCACTGCAGGTGACGACGCCGCACAACGTCGACTTCGCCACTGAAGGGTGCCAACGGGGCATCAACGACGGCCCAGGCTACTACCCCGACGACCTGAACTGTAGGCCGAACGTTCTACTTATTCATTTAGTTTAGCCGCGTGTTTTTTGTTAGGAACTTCGTAATGTGTGTGTTGTCCATGTGTGAAGGGTACAATAGAAGTTGGACGTGTGTTTGTGCACTGGCGTGCTGTCTGATTCTTTCTGGAGCGGTCCTGCCCCAATAACATCACAGTATGTGTGTGTATTTATGTGTTTGTATGTATGTGTGTGATGTGTGTATGTATGTATGTGCGTGTATGTGTATGTATGTGTGTGTATGTGTGTGTATGTATGTGTATGTGTGTGCATGCATGTGCGTGTGTATGTATGTGTGTTTGTGTGTGTGTTTGTGTGTATGTATGTCTGTGTATGTATGTATGTATGTATGTATGTATGTGTGTATGTGTGTATGTATGAGTGTGTGGGTATGTATGTGTATAAATGTTTGTATGTATGTGTGTGTAACTGTATATACATGTGTGTATGTGTGTATCTGTGCGTATGTGTGTATGTGTATGTATGTATGTATGTATGTATGTATGTATATGTGTATGAATGTATGATTGTATGCATGTGTGTGTATGTATGTATGTATGTGTGTGTATGCGCGTGTGTATGTATGTATGCATGTGTGAATGTATGTATGCATGTAAGTATGTATGTGTATGTGTGTATGTATGTATGTGTGTGTATATGTGTATCTGTGTGTATGTGTGTGTTATATGTATGTGTGTATGTATATATGTGTGTATGTGTGTATGTGTATGTATGTATGTATGTATGTATGTGTGTATGCATGTATGTGTGTATGAGTGTTTGTATGTGTGTGTATGTATGTGTGTACATATATGTGTACGTATGTGTGTGTATGTATGTGTGTGTGCGTGTATGTGTGTGTATGTGTGTGTGTTTGTGTGTATGTGTGTGTTTGTGTGTATGAATGTCTGTGTATGCATGTGTGTATGTATGTGTGTATGTGTGTATGTATGTATGTGTGTGTGGGTATGTATGTGTATATATGTGTGTATGTATGTATGTGTGTGTTTGTATGCATGTGTGTATGTGTGTGATGTGTGTATGTATGTATGTGCGCGTATGTGTTTGTATGTGTGTGCGTGTGTATGTATGTGTGTGTATGTATGTGTTGATGCGTGTATGTATGCGTGTATGTGTATGTATGTATGTAATGTATGGGTAGGTATGTGTGTTTGTATGTGTGTATGTGTGTATGTATGTATGTGTGTATGTGTGTGTATGTATGTGTGTCTGATTGTGTATGCATGTGTGTATGTGTGTATCTATGTGTATGTGTGTATGTATGTGTGTGTATGTATGTATGTGTGTATGTGTGTGTATGCGTATGTATGTATTTGTTTGTATGTATGTTTGTGTATGTGTGTATGTGTGTGTTTGTATTTTCTATGTGTGTATGTATGTGTGTAGGTAAGTGTATGTGTGTATGTATATACGTGTGTGCATGTGTTTATGTGTGTACGTATGTATCGTGTGTATGTGTGTGTATGCATTGTGTGTTTATGTATGTATGTATGTATGTGTATATATGTATGTGTATAAGTGTGAATGTATGTATATATATATATATATGTAACAGTGTGTGTATGTATGTGTGTATGTATGATTGTATGTATGTATGTATGTATGTATGTATGTGTGTGTGTGTATTTGTGCATGTGTGTGTATATTTTTGTGAATGTATGTATGTGTGTGTGTTTGTATATATGTGTGTTTTATGTATATGAGTCTGTATGTGTGTGTTGTGTGTATGCATGTATGTGCATGTATGTGTGTGTATGTATGTGTGTGTATGTGTGTGTGTTTGTGTGTATGAATGTGTGTATGTATGTGTGTATGTGTGTATGTATGTATGAATGTGTGCGTAGGTATGTGTGTATGTATGTGCGTGTATGTATGTGTGTGTATGTGTGTTTATGTGTGTGTATGTATGTATGTATGTATGTCTGTTTATGTGTGTGTTTATATGTGTGTATATATGTGTATGTGTGTGTATGTATATATGCGTGTGCATGTGTGTATGTGTGTATCTGTGTGTATGTGTTTGTTATATGTATATGTGTATATATATATGTGTGTATGTGTGTATGTGTATGTGTATGTATGTATGTATGTATGTGTATGCATGTATGTGTGTATGAGTGTTTGTATGTGTGTATGTATGTGTGTACATATGTGTGTGTGTGTGTACGTATGTGTACGTATGTATGTATGTGTGTGCATGTACGTGTGTGTGTATGTGTTTGTATGTGTGTGTATGTATGTGTAAGTGTGTGTATGTGTGTGTGTATGTGTATGTGTTTATGTATGTGTGTATGTATGTATGTATATGTGTCTGTATGTATGATTGTATGCATGTGTGTGTATGTGTGTATGTATGTGTGTGTGTATGTATGTGTGTATGTAAGTGTATGTGTGTGTATGTATGTAGTGTGTGCATGTGTGTATGTGTGTACATATGTGTGTAAGTATGTTTGTGAATATGTGTGTATGTGTATGTGTATGTACGTATGTGTGTATGTGTGTACGTGTGTGTATGAGTGAATATATGTGTGTATGTATGTGTGTGTGTGTAAGTGTGTATTTCAATGTGTGTGTATGAATATGTGTATGTATGTATGTATGTATGTATGTATGTGTATGTGTGTATGTATGTATGTATGTGAATATGTGTGTACGTGTATGTGTATGTGTGTATATGCATGTATGTGTGCATGTGTGTATGTGTGTATCTGTGTGTGTATGTATGTGTATGTATTTGTCTATGTATGTATGTGTTTGCGCATGTATGTGTATGAATATGTGTATGTATGTGTGTATGTATGTATATATACCTATATGTGTGTGTATGTGTGTGTATGCGTTGTGTGTTTATGTATGTATGTATGTATGTATGTATGTATGTATGTATGTATATGTGTGTATGTATGTATGTATGTGTGTATGTAAGTATCTGTGTGTATATATGTATGTGTGTTGGGGTATGTGTATGTGTGTATGTATGTGTGCAAATGTGTATGTATGTATGATGTATGTGTGTGCCCATTTGTGTATGTATGTGTGTGTTTGTGTATGTATGGATGTTTGTGTATGTGTTTGTGCATGGGTATGTATGTGTTTATGCGTGTAGGTGTGTATGTGTGTGTGTATATGTGTATGTATGTGTGTGCTTGTATGTGTGTAGGTATGTGTGTGTGCATGTATGTGCATGTATGTATGTGTGTATTTGTGTGTATATGTGTGTATGTGTGTATGTATGTGTGTATGTATAGGTGAATTTTTGTATGTATGTATGTATGTGTGTATGTGCATATACACGTGTCTGCGTGTAAGTATGTGTGTATGTAAGGGTGTGTATGTGTGTGTGTATGTATGTGTGCGTATGTATGCGTGTGTATGTTTGTATATGGGTATGTATGTGTGTGTGCAAATGTGTATGTATGTATATGTGTGCACGTGTGTGTATGTGCTTGTATGTGTGTATGTGTGTGTATGTATGTGTGAATGTGTGTATATATGTGTGTAGGATTGCGTATGTATGTGTGTATGTATTGTTTGTGTGTGTATGTATGTATGTGTGCATGTATGTATGCATGTATATGTATGTGTATGTATGTATTTGAGTATGTGTGTATGTATGTGTGTATGTGTGTATGTATGTATATGAGTGTATGTCAGTATGCATGTATGTATGTATGTATGTATGTATGTGTAGGTATGTGTGTATGTGTGTATGATTGTGTATGATTATATGTATGGTTGTTTGTATGTATGTGTGTATATATAGGTGTGTATGTGTATACCTGTATGTATGTATGTATGTATGTGTGTATGGGTGTGTATGAGTGTATGTATGTTTGTGTATGTATGTGTGTGCATGTATGTGTGTATGTGTGCATGTGTGTGCGTATGTGCGTAAGTATGTGTGCATGTATGTGTGTATGTATGTATGCGTGTGTTGGTATGTGTGTATGTGTGTGTATGTATGTGCGTGTATGTGTGTGTGTATGTGTGTATATGGGTGTATGTATGTGTGTATGTATGTGTGTATGTATAACTGTATTTGTGTATGTTGGTATGTATGTCTATATGTGTTTGCATGTGTTTGTGTGTATCTGTGTGTGTGTATGTAAGTGTGTATGCATGTATGTGCGTATGTACGTATGTGTGTGTGCATGTGTGCATATGTATGTGTGTATCTGTGTTGGTGTACGTGTGTATCTATGGGTGTGTATGTGTGTATGTATTTGTGGGTGTATGTATGTGTTTGTATGCGTGTATGTGTGTATGTATGTGTGAATGTGTGTATGTATTTGTGTATGATTGTGTGTGTATGTGAGTATGTATGTATGTATGTATGTATGTATGTATGTATGTATGTGTATGTGTGTATGTGTGTGTATGTGTGTGAATGTGTATATGTGTGTGTATGTATGTGTTATGTATGTGTGCATGTGTGTATATGTATGTATGTGTGTATGTGTCTATGTATGTGTGTGTATGTTTGTATGTTTGTTGGAGTGTATGTATGTATCTATGTGTGTGTATGTATGTGTGTATGTGTGTGTGTATGTGTGAATGTACATGTGTGTATTTGTGTGTTCATGTATATGCATGTTTGTGTGTGTATGTATGTACGTATGTATGTATGTACGTGTACGTGTATGTGTGTATTATGTGTATGTGTATATGTGTGTATGTATATGTGTGTGTATACGTGTGTGTATGTGTGTATGTATTTGTGTTCTTGTGTATGTATGTATGAGTGTGTATCTATGTGTGCCTGTGTGTATGTGTGTATCTGTGTGTGTGTATGTATGTATGTGTATGTATTTGTGTATGTATGTATGTGTGTATGCATGTATGTGTATGAATATGTGTATGTATGTATGTAAGTATGTATGTATGTGTGTATGTATGTGTGTATGTTTTCTCAAATCGTTTTCTCAAATCGGAATGGATCTGCTGGGCCCATTCCCAACATCGGACAGTGGCAACAAATGGGTTATAGTGGCGACGGACTACCTCACCCGATACGCGGAGACCAAGGCAATCGCGAGTGGCACTGCAGCTGAAGCGGCCCAGTTCTTCATTGAGAACATTGTTCTGAGACATGGTGCTCCAGCTGTCGTCATAACAGACAAAGGTACCGCGTTTACAGCCGAGCTTTTGCGCACTGTGCTTACGCTCAGTGGCACAGCGCATAGGAAGACGACAGCTTACCATCCACAAACGAATGGGCTTACAGAAAGACTTAACAAGACAATCGCTGACATGCTTTGCATGTACGTCGACGTAGAACACAAGAATTGGGACCGAATATTGCCGTACATCACATTCGCGTATAATACGGCGCGCCAGGAAACAACAAAAATGACGCCGTTCGCACTAATTCATGGCAGAGAAGTTACGACAATGCTTGACGCCATGCTGCCTTACGATTGCAATGGTTCAGAGACAGACGCCGCAGACTTCACTGAGCGCGCCGAAGAAGCAAGGCAGCTTGCCCGCGTCAGAATAATGAACCAGCAGCAACTGGACGCCCAACGGTACAACCTTCGCCATCGATTCGTCATTTATCAAAGAGGAGATGAAGTCTGGGTTTGGTTTCCTGTACGACGACGAGGCCTCTCAGAGAAACTTCTACGCCGATACTTCGGACCCTACAAGGTTCTGCGCCGTCTTAGCGACGTGACGTACGAAGTCGTGCCCGACGCCTCCTCCTGTTCAAAACGTCGCCAGCATCTGCCTGAGACAGTGCACGTGGCCCGCATGAAACTTTACCACTCTCAGTGATGTAAACACTAGATGGCCGCATCTCTACCTGTTGAGCGTCGGGACGACGCTCACTCTGGCGGGAGGGTAATGCCGCGTGCATAGCTGAATTTAGCGGCGAGATAGCGACGACAACGAAGAACGCGGATTTGCTCGAGAGGCGCAGCGCAGCAGAGTGAAGAAGACGATAATCTTAGCGGCCTTCTCTGAGAGCGTCTCTGCAAGTCCCACTGTCAGAGTTTTTAAATAAACCCCCTGTATTTTATAACTCGCGACAATATAAATGTATGTGTGTGTATGTGTGTGTATGCATTGTGTGTTTATGTATGTATGTATGTGTGTATGCATGTGTGTGTATTTGTATGTATGTGTGTATGTATGTATGTATGTATGTATGTATGTATGTATGTAAGTAAGTATGTATGTATGTATGTATCTGTGTGTATGTATGCATGTGTGTGCACATGTGTGTATGTATGTGTGTATGTATGTATGTGTGTACGTATGTATGTGTGTATGTATTGTATGTGTGTATCTATGTGTGTGTATGTATGTGCGTTTGTGTGTGTGTGTATGTATGTGTTTGTATGCGTGTACGTGTGTGTAGTATGTGTGAATGTGTGTATGTATGTGTGTAAGATCGTGTATGTATGTGTGTATATGTATGTGTGTATGTATGTATGTGTGTGTGTATGTATAGGTGTATGTATGTATGTGCATATGTGTGTATGTATATGTGTATGTATGTGTGTGTATGTGTGTGAGTGAATAGGTGTATGTGTGTGTGTATCTGTGTAGGTATGTGTTATGTGTGTATGTATGTGGGTGTATGTGTGTATGTGTATTTAAATGTGTGTGTATGTATGTGTGTGTATGTGTGTGTGCATGTATATGTATGTTTGTGTGCATGTGTGTGTATGTATGTACATATGTATGTATGTGCGTATACGTGTATGTGTATATGTACGTGTATGTGTGTAT
>WOVY01008270.1:0-13423 GCA_013436015.1 Rhipicephalus annulatus
ATTTCATATCACCCGTGTTAACGAAGCTGATGATCATTTTTTGCTTTTGAGCTAAGACTTTTGTCTATCTTATAATTGTTTTTCTTTAGCTCCGTCAAATCCGTGTATCTGCACGGAACAGCGCAGATAATGATGCCTTGTTTTAAGCGAGCATCATTTAAGCAATCCTGTTGACCTTTCCGTTGCCCTGCATTGTAATGTCACCTGATGCTAGCTAAAATTACGATTGTATGACCCGGTGCTGCTGTAAAGTTCACATCTCCACCAATATAATTAAACTATTCGTTTTTCCCCTGACGCACTCGTGCATTTTTCCCACTCGAAGTATTAATTTGCTGTGAATGCGAATGTCAGCATTCGTGTCAGTTTTCCGGAAAAATCATTAGGTAGGACCTGGAGTTTACATGTTGGTGGGCCACGATATCACAGTTTATGCGGTCTCTTCTGACCAAGTTGTGCGCTATATTCTATGTGTTTGTGTTCGAATGGCTCAACTTGCGTGGCCTGTAATGTAAATGTAGACATTTTGCATTGTTACAAAGCGCGCCTCCGATGACGTTACGAAGGGCGCCACGAAATCTCACCGCTGCTCTCACTGTTACGAAAGACGGCGACGCCAACACGGTCCCGAAGGCGCCACTGCTTCGAACTCCGCCGGCAAGGTCACCAGCCGTTTGGTAGCGTAGGTTTCTCAGCTCACGACTGCTTCTGCGCACAGCTGATAGACGAGCGGACGAGACGACGGTGAGTTAAACAAGGTTTATGTACAGCATATATACAGAGGCGTTTACAAATTAGGCACTGGGGCTGACAGCTTAGAGACTCGGACAGCCGAGCTCTCTCCTCTGACACATAGGTCTACTCTCGTGACGTGCCGCAGGGCTTTTTTTATATGCACCGGGAGAATTCTTTCAGTAACCAAATGTCCAACCAGAAGCGCCGCTGGCCGTGAGGTCAGAATCCTCCAATGGGGTCACCACTGGGCCGCGTTATTCTCATCGAATCTGGAGCCGCTGCGCTGCACGTGGCTGCACCCAAGGACGAATGACGTCGCCACGCATTGCGTCAGACTCGTCAGACAGGAAGGCGCCGATTGCTTGCTCGACAGGCTCGCTGGCTGAGGTGACTCACTGTGCGTGCGCGGCAGAGAGGCACCATCGCGTGATGACGCCGTTGAGTTGTTCGCGTCAGGTGGGCTCACGTGCTGGCCTTGAAACAGATTGCCTTTTTCATAGGCACGGACGTTCGGTGTGGACTCGCAGGCATAACAGCATGCAGGATGCAAAGTACAGGACACTAAGAGAGCAACCATATTATTGTGTAGAATCGCCCATCTTCACTGCATCGAAACTTACGAGGCTTAGTGTGAACTTCATTTTTAAATGCTAAGCATTTCTTAGCGAACTTCAGTGAATTCGAGCATTATCTATCTATCTATCTATCTATCTATCTATCTATCTATCTATCTATATCTATCTATCTATCTATCTATCTATCTATCTATCTATCTATCTATCTATTCTATCTATCTGTCTGTCTGTCTGTCTGTCTGTCTGTCTATCTATCTATCTATCTATCTATCTATCTATCTATCTATCTATCTATCTATCTATCTATCTATCTATCTATCTATCTATCTATCTATCTATCTGTCTGGTCGCCTATGACTTTTAGCTTGCCTGGCCGTTTCGATAATGATATCGATACCAAACTTGGTAGGGGTTAACATGACTGTGTGGAGAACATATTTGACTAGTCATGACATTAAAATCATGACATGTGACATTAAAATCATGACATGTATATTATGAATGTCATGATTTACACGATCCTGCAGCTCTTGCGGTGGTTTCGTTCACATGTCATGTTTCAAAACTGGTATAGTATGACATGATTACATGGCGAACACAAGCGACAGACCCTATCATGAAAGTCATGAAATGTGTGTCACGTAACAACATGACTACATGCCACACTCATGATGTGATGGCGGCCGTTTCGCCAGCTTCGCTTATACCAAATTTGGTATTACGGGAAGTGAATGGATGACGAAGCTATTATAGTGGTGCATACATGATAACCAAGAGACGCGTGTCATGTAACAACATGACTACATGCTACGCTTATGATGTGCTCCGGACCATTTCGATAGCTTCACACGTACCAAACTCGGTATTTCGCGACGCGAACGGACGACATAGGTAAATGACACATCCAAACATTATAATCACGGCATGCGTGTCATGTAACAACTTGACTACATGCCACACTCATGATGCGTTTACGGCCGTTTTGCTAGCTTCATATATGCCAAATGTGGTGTTACGTGACGCCAATGGATGACAAAGGTATGTCACTGGTGCAAACATGATAATCGTGACATGCGTGTCATGTGAGAACATGACTACATGTCACAGTCAAAGCGCCAATACATTTCGACGGGACGTGGTGCGGTGCTCACCGGCGTTCATTTGGTCGCGTCACACCAGGCGCCGGTCCTGGCATTTCTCGCAGACGCGTGCTGCGCTGCGTTGCTCGGACGCATGCCTGTTGGAGCGCGTCCAACGTCCCTCCATCACGACGAGACGGAGACGCAGTGTTGTACGGGTAATGAATCGGCGCAAATTTCGCACCTGTTGCCATCGGGCCACGCCGATGGACGCTGGCTTGATCAAATGCTCCGATGAAGTGTTCGAAAGTATGAGCGACCTGCTAGTTGTGTCACGGTATTAGTGGTCATTTAGCATGCAGTCTGTATGACATAACCTTACGAACAGCTGTAGATACAACAGCAGCACTAACATCTCAGATGAATCTCTATTTTACCCCAACTAAATCAGAGTTACTCCTTCTACCAACCCATCGTCGGAACAAACACGTTCCAATGATCGAAGTTCACATAAATGGGTGCCTCATTCCTAGAGTATCACGCATTCGTGTGCTAGGTTTATTTATCCAAAACAACCGACTTAATACGCCCACACTCGAAGCTTTACGCAATACCGTTGAAAACACTCTAAGAATGATAAGAAGAATCTCAGAGAAAAATGGAGGGCTCCTAGAGTCAGAGTTACTTCTTGGTATACAAGCTTTTGTGATTAGTAAAATCAAATATACCCTTCCTTACCTTCACCTTAAATTAGCAGAGAAGGAATCGGTCATCACTCTCCTCCACAGAGTTTACAAATACGCGCTAGGCATTGCAATCAATACCACTAATGCACTACTCTACCAGACAGGAGTCATAAATGCCCTATGTGAAATCCGTGAAGCCCATTTAATAGCTCAATACGCAAGGCTCGCGACCACTAGCGCAGGTCGCCACATTTTATCGTCTACCCGAATTAACCTCACCTCACTCACCAATGCTAAACCCAACATTCCCCAAAACATACACAAACAATTACTCATACCACGCCTTCCTAAAAACATGCATCCAACATATCATACTAAGCGCCGAATCCGAAGAGCAAAAGCTCTTCAAAAAAATTGCATGGAGCCAATGACGTGCTCTATGTCGATGCGGCAGAATACCCATCCTCCTCATCATATGCCCTCTCTGCTGTCGACTATAACGGCAAGGCGCTCACAACGGCATCCGTCACTGTCATCTCTTCAGAGGAGGCAGAGGAGGCTGCCATCGCTTTAGGTCTATTCATCCCCAATATCACTACGATTGTAAGTGACTCGAAAACTGCCATACGCAACTTCAGCGCAGGTCGCATCTCATCAATTGCCCTTTCAATTCTTAAGAAACATCCTCCCACGCAAGACGTTGCTCTCATATGGACGCCCGTGCATGCGGGGTTGAGTGGCAATGAGGCGGCTCATACCTGTGCTCGAGGAATGACCGGCCGAGCGCAGGCCTCTGATGGCGCCTTGGACCACGCGGCCTTTTTCAGCGCGAGAGATCATCTTTTGACCTTCCACGATATAACAAATCTCCACCGCGTACAGCGCACTATATACCCCCTACCCTTACATCATGGAGCTTCGCGCTACCATGAAATACTATGGCGCCAGGTACAGACTCGTACGTTTCCTACCCCATATTTTCGCCATCCTATACACGCTGCGATATACCTCACCCCTTCGTGCATTTTCTGTCAACAAAGAGCTAACCTAGACCATATCATATGGGGGTGTACTCGAAACCCACCACCCAATTCTCTACACATTAATAGTAAATAGCAGTGGGAGGCTGCTATATGCAGCTCGGCGCCCGAGGTCCAGGACCAGATCTTGGATTGGGCCAAGAAAGTAGCGAAGACCTACGCTGGGTAGGCTCATCTGACACTCTACCATCGCACCTTTCCCTCTTGGGATGAATAAAGCTTTTCTCCTCCTCCTCCTGTATGACATCTAAAAATTAAAAAGAAAATTGGCAGATCCCACGAACAGTAGGAATCGATGATATGCGAAGCCGGAATGAGAAATGTTGAAATCTCGCTTTAAAATCTGCCCAATATTACAAGGTGGAGGTAAATGATGCCTTACATACCTTCCGCGTCATGATTATTATGTTTGAATGTGTCATTTACCTTCGTCATTTATGCATGTCACGTGATATCAAATTTAGCATATGTGGAGCTAGCGAAACGACCGCTAGAACGTTATGAGCAGGGAATGTTGTCACGTTCCTACATTACACGCGTGTCAGGATTATCATGCTTGCACCAGTCATATATTTCGTGATCTATTGAGATCACGTAACATCAAATTTGGTACTTGTGGAGCTAGCAAAACGGCGGCGAGCGCAACATGAAGAGCCCAAAATACTCCAATGTAGCGTTGACGTGCGCACACGCTATACTCCGTTTCATACATCATGTGCAACGCTGTCAAAGCTAGTGCTCTTGTTTGCACTGTGTACTGCCGTGACCAAAAAGTAGTGGCGTCGCTTGGGGTGTACGAGAATCAATAAATGCTTCTCGGGAAACTTCTAAGCATACATATTTGTCATCAGGTTAAAAAACAAATGCCCGTGTTGTCGGATAAACAATCCAAATATGCGAGTTGGTAATTTATGTTTGTCGCTTTCGTATCAGGTTTTCGCTCTCCGCGCGACCCGCGCCTCCGTTTTTTTTACATGTTGTGGCACCTTCGAAAAAATGGCGTCCAGCTCTGCGTCCTCGACCACCTCTCCTGCGCGAATGTTTTTGAAGCTTCGCACATCAAAGCTGTCAAAGCACGCCAAGCAAGTAATTGCAAATGTGTACGCCCGTACCAGGATGCGTTTCCCGGAGAAATCTGTGCGGGAAGTGCTGAGTGTTGTGGGCGAGGACACTGGAATATCTCCCCGTACCGTGGCGAAATTGAAGGCGGAGCGTCTGCGTGGGCCTTTGGTGTCACCGAAAAAACGAGCTCGCGAGGTGAAGATTTCGAGCTCGCGAACCGTCAAACATGACAGCTTGACAATCCATGCCATCTGTCTGAAAGTGCACAGCATGTACGCCAAGAGGGAGATCCCAACACTGGACAGTGTGATAGGGGCTGTCAACGAAGACGACGACTTGCCGAACTTCACGAAAACCACCTTGTGGAGTCTAATGAAGAACATCGGCTTCACCTTTGCTAAGAGAAAACGGAATCTTGCGCTAATCGAGCGCAGTGACATCATTGCCTGGCGTCGCAGGTACTTGCGGGCGATCAAGAAATTCCGAGGACAGGGCAGGTGGGAACCGTTATTTTCATATTTCCTTACGCAGCACATGTAGATTGCCTTGATATAACACTTGATGTTAGCATTGCAACTTTATAATGGTAATGGGGAGTATTACATCTGAATTACAACCTGGAAAAAAGAAAACGGTTAAGCAAGGTAATTGCTTGCGGGTCGCATTTCACGACTTTTGTTTTGTTGGGGGGGGGGTATTTGCCTCAATCGGTGAGAGTTATTCGCTAAATCTCCGCCATTTGGTGCGGTAAGCGCTCATTCCCATGAAAGATGCGAGTTACTGGCAGCATTGTTGGGAATTTTGGTGTCTATTTTTGTTTCCATTCGGGCAAAATGATAGCGACGGCCAATGAATTCTTACCGAATACCGCATGTGTGACATGTGAACTTGCCATGAATCAGAACTGACAGTCAAATGCCACCTACGTGCCGAAATAAATCCCGGCTAAAAAAAGCACTGACGCCGACCGTTTTTTTCCTCAATTGACGCTAAGCAGCTGTTTACGAAAGAGCAGTCAGCATATGAGGGGGTAACGAAGAAAATAGAATATGCATCTGAATGCTTTTTGTACTTTTTGCTCAAGTTGTCCTTTGCAGTATTTTCGACTATGGTCATGCCAAGACTCAAGCTACTGTTGTGGGTATGTTTACTTGTGTGCGCTAACTTGTGCGCTCGTTCGTTTTGCTTTGTACAGGTGCATCATCTACTTGGATGAAACATGGGTCAACGCAGGGCACACGAAGGAGTACGCTTGGCAGGACACGACTGTGAAGTCATCGTAAGATGCCTTCCTCAAAGGTCTGACGACAGGATTGGCTGCACCCTCGGGCAAAGGGGCCCGTTTGATCCTCGTACATGCTGGCAGCAGTGCAACTGGTTTCATCGAAGGAGCTGCTGACTACTTCCGAGCAAAAAAGGGGGGCAGCGCTGACTACCACTCTGAGATGGATGGCAGATACTTTGAGGAGTGGTTCATCAACAAGCTTTTGCCAAACATTCCGCCTAATAGCGTTATTGTCATGGACAATGCGCCATACCATAGCGTAGCTCTTGAGAAAGCACCTACCAAGTCGACGCGCAAAGCTGATATTCAGCTTTGGCTCACAAAGAAAGGTGTTCCGTGGTCAGAGGACATGGTGAGAGCTGAACTGCTGGAACTTTCCCAAAAGGTCAACACACCCAGTATTGCGTACCGCATCGACACTCTGGCGGCTACCTACGGCCATGAAGTGCTTCGTGTACCACCATACCACTGCGAGTTCAACCCAATCGAGCTTGTTTGGAGCCAGGTAAAGGGGTACATCGCAGCACGGAATACGGGTTTCACTTTGGCTGAAGTAGAGAAGCTTCTGCCAGAAGCACTGGCATCTGTAAAACAGGAAAAGTGGCAAAACTGCTGCGCTCATGTAGAGCAAGTTGAAGCTGAAGCATGGGAACGGGACATGATTGTGGATAGTGAAATCAAACCACTTGTCTTCTGCATTTGTGATTCGTGCAACTCCTCTTCCGATGAGTTAGGGTTCTCAGTTCAGTGATGACGAGTTGAGTGGCATTGAAGAACTTTGCTGACTTTCTAGGAATGTGCGGCCTGTCAGTGGTGGCTTTGTTCACGAGGGTCGACTGGTTGAGCTGGATTGTGGACACCTTTCTAGCGAACCTGCTCGTGCTGCTTCATGCTGAGCTCATTCCCCAAGAAGGCTGTGTAATTATGACAAAGCAAAGAGTGCTTCCTCATCATGTGATTTTGTCTGTTGGGTTTAACATCGCCAAGTGACCCGGGCTAGGAAGGACACTGCACTGTACTGCTCCCTAATAATTACCTTATTTATGTTTTGTTGTGAAGTACAAACGTTCGGAATGGTCACATGACCTCTGTAAAAACTTGGTATAAAAAAGGAAAAAAAAGAAGATGTCGAAACCTACCACGACATCGGCCAGAGGTGCTCTTCTGTAAATAAAGTTTGCGTTTTTTAAACCACAAAAGTGGTCATCCGTTTGGAATATTGGTCCATCGCACGCAATGAGTATTGCCCCTGGATGTATGTATGTATGGAACAAATCTCCAACTTTTTGAACCAGTACAAATTTTTGGGCACTGAATGACCCTATACCATAAAGATTTTCTCAACCGAGAAAAACAGGTCATATCCAGGTTTTTATAAAAAAAAAAACGGTTGACGCATAAATTAGAGTTTAGAGTTTCTGCCGAATAACAGCCTAGCTGAAACTCTCTTTTGAACGATAAAAAATGAACTCTTACTTGCGGGAAGGAGGATGGGTTGGAATTATACTGAAGAAATAAATCGCGCATAACAATTCACAAAAATGTCGCATATATTAAGACAGTAAACGGGCGAATACCAAGTCTAGGAAATGTTTTATGCGTTTGTGTGCCAAAATCACTATTCCGAGCTACACAAATTTGCTTTCTTCTCTTTTCTCTGAATAACATATCATTCGTTACTCGCACGAAGTGCGTCGGGATACCGCACAGTGCAGTTGAAGGTCGATTCCGCACTGTTTTGCTAAACCTGAACAGGTTTCTCTGCCGGCGGCCCGCTATAATCAATAACCTGCTGAGTGTTTAAAGAGCGGCACAGAAAAGTGGATCATCGGGGCAATGACGAAAACAAAAGTTGAAGGTGAGCACCTGTCGTTAACCCAGCCTCATTGGAGCTGCTGTGCTACCTAATCAATGAATTAACGTCATATTACACGCAGTACTCGCTCACATCAACGAGGTAAACCGACAATGCGGTATAATCGCGACAAAATCGCCATGCTGGTCAAACCTCGGTGCCAGCTCAGCAGGTTCCGGCGCTCACAAGGGAACACGGTATGCTACAAATGAATAGATACGTGCAGTTCACTTCCGCGTGCAAGTAAGTTGAAGTTACTGAAAAAAAAAACAAGATTTCGAATTGAACTCGCAAAAATTATTAAAAAAAATGGCACCACGTGGCTTCGAACCCATGCACTTCAAAACTACAGTGAACTCTTCGGAGCGACGCGTCAGACCACTCGGCTACGAAACTTTTTTTTTGCTTTATTGCCTGTTTACAGGCGCATACATCAAACCACAAGCATAACAAAAACAAGCAGTAACAGTCTGACAGAAACTTAAAATTCCCTCAGTGCTGCCAAGGGCTCCACCCTCGACAACCACTCAGGTAAAACCTCCTGAGTTTTCTGCAGTTCAACATACTTGGCCATACATTCACGGAAATACATTCGTGCAGGCCGTGCATCCCTGATCGCGATAGAAACCCGCCATACGGGCCCGCCATAAACAGTGAAGTCCACATAGCATAATCAAATCAAAAGGCATTCCCTCTTCGTCCACTATTGGCAGAAATCTTATACCATATGAATTTAAAGGTAATTCTTTCTGTAACGTCCTTTGAAGTACATCCCAAAAATATACTCCTTCCCAACAATGTAAGAAAACATGGTCAATATTTTCCGGTTTTTTACAGATAAGGCAATTTGTCCCCCAAGGTAAGTAAAAGCACGGTCTGCTTGAAATGTCCTGACTGATAGTGTACCTGTGTGCAACTTGAAAAGAAAGACTTCGCGCCAGGAGCCACTTGCATTCTCTTCACTCTTTTAAGCACATCTTTCCCTTCACCTCCGGCATACATGGCACGGTACAGTGGTTCAGGTAAAACAACATCGCATACATCTTTGTACAACTTCTTTCGAGTCACTGAAAACAAATATTCATTGGAAAATCTAACAGATAAAACCGTACACTTAGAATAACCTCTTTAAGATACCCCCGCACAGCACCGGTCATGTCATGCGTGCTAACCACATATCCAGGTAAAGCCCACGTCAGTCTCATTTGGCACACTGTACGTAAGAAAGGGTCCCTTGTGTAGCGAAAAAAAGAACCTATTTATGACTTGGCGTATGAAAAGATGTGTTAAACCAAGCCCTCCGTGTTTCACTTTTCGAAACAGATTAGTTCGACTGCATCTCTCCCAGTTCGAAGCCCACACGAACACTGCGAAGATACGATGGAACTTCTGTATGTTTGCCCTTGAACAATGCAATACTTGCATCACATACCAAAGTTTTGAGGCAAAGAAAAGATTACAGACAGTTCGCCCTAGCAAACACTGACAGATGATTACCGTTGCATCTATTAGCTTTCGTCCGGATTTCTTTCGCTTGTTCTTGCCAGTAGTTCTCATTATCTTTATAAAATTCCTAGTGGCACCCCTAAGTACTTGACAGGTGGGGTCACCATTTAACATTGGCAAAATAGTCTGGTTTTGATGACCACTCTTCATGCCAGAACCCAGACACTTTCCCCCAGTTTACTAGACTGCCAGTTGCCTTGCCGAACCTTTTAACCACACTGATGGTAGTGGTAACACTATCTTGATCGATACAACAAACAGCCACATCGTCGGCAATATGCCAAAATTTTAACTTCGGATTCTTGTAATCTATAGCCACGAATGCAACTGTTTTGAGCTATTGCTAAGCACAAAGATTCTATATATAAACTGAAAAGTAGGGGGCTCAGCGGGCAGCCCTGGCGAACAGAACGCTTTATGTTAATTGTATCTCCTAGCGTCTTATTGATTACCAGTCGGGTTGTGCAGTTCCGGTATGCCATAGATACTCCATCTCTGATTACAAAACCAACGTTGACATGGTCAAGAATGGCAAGCAGAAGGTTGTGGGAAACACAATCAAAAGCTTTCTCAAGATCAATCTGTAGAATGGCTACCCCTACTTGATTGGCATCGCTACACTCGAGCACACAGCGCATCTTGTGTATATTAGTCACAATGGAGCGTCCCATAATCCCACATGTTTGGTGAGGCCCTACTAATTCTTTGATTAACCCCTTGAAGTCGCCGTGCTAGTACTTTCATTAAAATTTTGTAATCACAATTAGTGATATCGGTCTATACGAAGAAACTAATTTTAACTTCTCCGAGTGTTCTGTCTTAGGTATCAAAACTGTATGTGCTTCACTAAAGGACCTAGGGAGGACATTAAGTTGATAAGCTTGATTGAAGACATCTGCAAGTACTTGGGATAATTCATTTTTGAACTCCTTATAAACGAAGCACTAAGCCCGTCCGGCCCTGAGATTTACCAGGATTCATTTTATCTATAGCCCTTTCTACTTCCGTCGGCGTTATAGATAGCTCTAAAGCTGACTTGGTGTTATCTGACAACTTCGGCATTCTGCTAAGGAACTCCTGCTTAAATTCCTCTGAATCAATGGGCGTGGCAGCGAAGAGTCCTTCGTAGTGTTTGCCAAACGCTCGTCCTATGCTCTCATTGTCCGAAACTTCGATACCGTTGACTTCAATGGCATCTATGTGATTCGTCTGGCATGACTCTTCTCTAATCCAGCGCTCGCTTCGTCGGGCGATCATCCACAGTCATTGATGCTGCTCTCGCTCGCACTAGCGCTCCGCGATAGCGTTCCTCCTCATATACCTCTATCCTCTGTTTAATACTCCACAAATCGTCACCATATACTCCAGGTTTTTCACATTCAAGAGCTGTTAGTCTCTCAAGTGTTCGTCTAAGCTCTTTCTCATTCTTCTTAGATTCAAAAGATAAAACGCTAGATCTCTCAATTGCTTTTATTTTGATTCGCTGCTTGAATAGCTCCCATTCTTCTCCTATTTTGCCCATACACTCTTTGTTAATATTACTTATTTCTTTAATAACTGATGCGCTAACGATTCATCCTTCAAGAGGTTAGAGTTAATTTTCCACTGTTCCCAAGAAAAGGCGTTCCTTTCTTTTTTTGACCCGAATATTGCATTTTACAAGACAGTGATCGGAAAAGAAAACAGGGACAACATTATAACTGCTACACTGGGTTATCGCATCTGCAGTAAGGTAAAGTCGATCCAATCGGGCATTACTTCTGCCTTGAAAGTGGGTATACTTCACATCTCGGGAGCTATGCAAACACTCCGCAACATCTACTAATTCGTGTTCAAAATCACCTGTGCCAGGACATCACTGCTTCTATCTTTAACGTTGCGCTGCTTGATCTATCACTTTCATTCAACCAGTTGAAATCACCCACCAATAAGAGTTTCCTACCAGTACACATATGTTGTCGTAAATTGGAAAAAAAAACCGATCTTTCCTGGCCAATAGTTGGAGCATAAACACATATAATGCGCCATTCAGTGTCACAATAAACAATATCACACCATACTACTCGGCCTGAAGAGCAAGAAAAGACATTTTCTATGACTAATCCTGGCAGTTTTCTAACAAAAAGAACACATCCCCCTGATGTGCCTATGGCCTGGCTCACAGTGGCAAAATACCGTGATGTAAACTTAAGCACCATGCTCCCAGTCTCCTCCTCGCCTTCAACTTTCGTCTCCTGCACTGCAAGCACATCCGATTTTCTTCCAATAACAACCGGTAGACTTGGCTTTGCTTCTTCTTTGAAGCCAAGCCTCTAACATTCAGCGTGGCGAAGCTAAATGATACTTGAGGCGCCATTACAACCATGTGGAGGAGTTAGGCCCGGAGCATGGCGCTTACCTTGCACGTCTAGCGCTACGCTAGACGCCTCCAGGACCGTCCGACCGCCCGGTTTCACTGCACAGTAGAATTGAATTGTTTACAGCTTTTTTGTCCGTGGTGCCACCAGCTCTTGCTCTCATGCTGGTGCGTCTGCCAGTCGGCGTCTTTGCCGGTGGTTCTTCCACGCTACTTGCACTGTTCTTGTCTGCCGTCTTCACGGGTCTTCCAATGGTCTTTTAATGGCTGAAACGGCACCGCTGGGCCAAGAGACGCGGCTGGCGTTGCACGTGTTTCCTTCTATCTTCGTGTCGAACCAACGCTACAGGAGGCACCATCGACAACTTGGCCTTGCTCCGACACATGGGCAGACGCTCCGTCTACTTCACAGCCTGCGTCTGTCACCGCATTGTCAGCTGTATCGGTCGATACAGCTGCAGAACCTGGTTGAGTGTCAACAGTGCCGGTGTAGATTCGTCTACTGATGTTGCAGATGTGCAGTTCAAATTTTCTGCGACTTGATCTCGCAACCTTCAGCCGCGTCCTCTGCTCTGTCACGTCCATAATGTGCTCCGACGCATCTTCGGCCTCCGCTGACGCGGTCACTGCGGCGTACGAACGGACGCATTCCGCGTCCCATGCCCGAAACGCCGGCAGCGCGAGCACCGAGGCACCTTACACTCGCGACGCACATGTCCTGTTCCGCTGCAACGCAGGCATTGCATAGGCCGACCTGGGGCTACCACTAAGGCTAATTCACCGGCGACTCGTATCTGATGAGGCAGGTCCTCGACTTTCATACCGCTTTTCAGCTTGATGAAAACAGTGCGGGTCGTCGAATTCTTCTCATTGACTCCTTCCACACGCCAGCGTTCCCGGGTCACTTCTGTAACTTTCCCGAACGCTGCCAACGCCGTGCGGACATCTTCGTCCGAAACGCCGTGTAACCCAGTGCAGCCGCAGCCTCACCTTCTGCTCCTGAGGGTCGATAACGAGGCAGCGGCGTCCTTTGACCTGGAGTTCTTTCGATCAGTCATCCGCTTCGTCGCCTCCTGGCTGTTAAGGTGACGGCCCACACATGGTTGATCTGGTAGGCGCCCAATGCAAAACGTCGGGAAGCAGTCGTTCCTTGTCCAGAGCGTCTCGGAATCTTCGACCTTGAAAGGCCTCACTCGAATATCACCGTGCAAAAACACTGTGTTTCACAACAATACGTCCTGTTG
>WOVY01008271.1:0-33767 GCA_013436015.1 Rhipicephalus annulatus
AAGCAAACCATGTGGCAATAGTCCCCCCCCCCCCCCATTTTAAAACATCGACTCGATGCTCGTAAATAGAAAAATTGATGGCATACACACGCAGATATAGAGAACCAAAAGAGGGAGAGTGCCAGTACTCGCAGCGCAAATGAGGAAGTTTCGTCAACGCTTGCGCCAAGCGCAAAAAGAAAAGGCATAAAACACGGGAGAACACAAACAGCAGCAGCAACGCAAAGTCACGGCATGTCGTAGCACGTAAAACCACAAGGGCTACTGTGTGAAGTAGGGCTTCAGCCAAACGACATGCACGGTTTCGGGCCGAAGCTGTCGACGAGAAGACGCTGCGCCGTCCGGAAATACCTCGTAGGTAACATCTGTGACTCGTCTAAGAAACTTGTACGGTCCAAATAACGGCTTAGGAGTTTTTCGGATAAGCCTGGTCGCCGGACTGGATCCACACCCACACTCGGTCCCCAGGGTGGTAGGTGACATTTCGATGGCGGAGGTTGTAACGTCGTGCGTCTGCATCTTGTTGGTAACTGGTGTTTATGCGAGCTAGCTGACGAGCTTCTTCGGCGTATTGAGTGTATTGCTCAGCGTCTTGAGCAAGTTCACTGCTTTGGTCGCACGGAAGCATAGCATCGAGCATGGTTCGCACGTTGCGTCCGTGAACAAGTCGGAAAGGCGGAAATCGCGTTGTTTCTTGCGTTACCGTATTGTAAGCAACGTGATGTATAAAAGAATCTACTCCCAGGTTTTGTGTTGTACGTCCACGTACATTGACAGCATGTTCGCTGTGGTCTTGTTAAGCCTCTCTGTCAGTTCCATTAAATTACGGGTGATAAGCCGTGTTTTTTGATGACTTGTTCAGCTCAGTTTAAAATGTCCTCCATCATTCGTGCTGTAAACGACGTCCCTCTGTCCGTAATCACGCATGACGGGGCACCATGCCGTAGGACGATTTGGTGCACGAAGAACTGCGCGACTTCAGAGGTCGTGCCACGGGTAACGCTTTGTTTCAGCATAAACGAGTAAGATAATCTGTCGCAAATCTAATCCATTTGTTCCCAGAGGACGACAAAGGGAAGGGCCCGAGAAGGTCCATTTCCACGAGGTCAAACGGTGTCCGTGGTGGTGCGATCGGCTGGAGCAGGCCCGCGGGTCTCATAGGCGGAGTCTTGCGGCACTGGCACTCACGGCAGCCATTCACATAACGATGTACACTAGTTGATAGTCGCGGCCAGTAATACTGTTGGCGTACTCTGGCGAGAGTTTGCGAATAGACCAAATGTCCTGACGTGGGCTCGTCGTGGCGCATCTCATCACGCATGTCGGTAGGAACAATGCGCAGAAAGGCTTTGTCGCTACCACGGGCGTTTTTCTTGTAAAATGCCTATTCTTAGACAAAAAGAGGAAAGTTCACGAGCAATGTGTTGAGGGACGTGAGAGTTGTGGCCTTCCAGGGAATCAATGACTGGGCGTAATTCGTCGTCTGCCCGCTGCTTTGACATAAAATTCGGGGTCACTAACTGCTCCGAGAAAGGCATCTTTATCTTCGGAGCCCCTGACAAGCGTTCCCCACAGGCGCTCGAGAAAGCGCGTCGGCGTCTTCGTGTTCGCGCCCTGACCTGTGCACAATCGTAATATCGGACTCCTGCAAACGCCAACTCCACCGTGCGAGACGGCCGGATGGATCTCTGAGATTTGCCAGCCAGCAGAGCGAGTGGTGGTCAGTCACCGCTTTGAAGGGACGACCGTAGAGGTAAGGCCGAAATTTGGTCGTCGCCCACACGACTGCGACGCATTCTTTTTCTGACGTAGAGTAGTTGGTATTGGCTCGAGAAAAAGTACGACTGGCGTAAGCCTATCACATGCTCAACGCCGCCGTGTCGTTGTACAAGGACAGCTCAAAGTCCGACGTTGCTGGCATCTGTATGAATTTCTGTAACAGCGTCCTCAACAAAATGGGCAAGAACAGGGGCTGTTGCATTCTCTGTCGTAACTCTGTGAACGCTGTATCTTGTTCTGCCACCCCAAGTAAAGGGCACGTCATCTCGGGTGAGTCGCTTAAGAGGTTCAGCTATTTTCGAGAGTTTGGCGATAAATCGGCGATAATACGCGCAAAAGCCGAGGAAACGGCGTAATACTCTTTTATCTGATGAACAGGGAAGGCGGCGACAGCAGCAGTTTTGTCTGGATCAGGTTGCACTCCATCCGCACTAATGACATGTCCCAGAAATTTCAGCTCTTCGTAGCCGAAATGGCATTTTTGAGGTCTTGAATTCAGCTGTGCGAATGGCTTCCAGAACCTTTCTCAGACGCTTCAGATGTTCTTCGAAGCTCTCGGAAAAGATGACCACATCGTCGAGGTAGACAAGGCAGCTTTGTCACTTCAAGCCAGCGAGAACTGTGTCCATCATCCTCTGAAAGTGGCTGGTGCAGAACAGAGGCCGAAGGGAAGAAACTCGGAATTCGTAAAGTCCGTCTGGAGTCACAACGCATTTTTTTTTCTCGGTCTCGTTCATCCACTTCAATTTGCCATTCCCCCCTTTAGATCGATGGACGAAAAATGCTTCGCGCGTCGTAACCTGTCGAGGAAGTCGTCGACCCGTGAAAGCAGGTAAACGTCTTTTTTGTGACGCTATTAAGCTTCCTGTAGTAAATACTGAATCGCAGCGTTCTGTCTTTTTTCTTCACTAGAACGACTGGCGAGGACCAAGCGCTGCTGGATGGTTGAATAATCCCGTCATCGAGGCATCTCTTTTACTTGTGTCTGAATAGCCTCGCGTTCTTGGCAGAAACGCGATAAGGCTGCTGCCGGATGGGGCGGATGTCATCGTTGGTAATAAATAGATGCTTCGTGAGGTGTGTTTGACGGACTTTGGAAGAAGAGGTGAAGCAAGATCGAAACTCCCTGAAAAGGTCGTGAAGTGCAGCATTTCTCTCGTCTGACAGCATCGGATTAATGTCGATGTGATCTAGAAATTCCTCATCCTCATGCGTTTCTTCGGATGCGAAGCACTCCGTGACGTCGGCAACAGGGTCTCCATAAGCTAGGGTGGATCCGCGGAAAAGATGCCTGTGCTCGTAATTGAAGTTCGTAACTAGTATCGTTGACTGCCCGTCACGGACGCACACAACACTTCGGGCGGCGCATACACCTTGCAGCAGCAGAATTGATAGGTTGCTTTCAGCCACCACGTCGCCGTCTAGGAAGTCTTCACAAGTGGCTTCGATGGGAACAGTTGCTCGAGGTGGCAGCGTCACACTGTCGTCAGCAACACGCAGCACAGGTCTCCGGCAGTTATCAGCGTCTCGATCTGTTGCGCCTTGAGTCGAGAAGGTCACGATGCGCTCACGGAGATTCATTATGGCACCGTATTCCCGAAGGATGTCCATGCCGATAATCAGCTGACGCGAACAGTCGCGAAGAACGAGGCAGCTGAGCACAAACGTTGACGCACGAATTTTCACTCTTGCGGTACAGCGACCCAGCGGTGTTACAACGTGTCCTCCAGCTGTTCGATTTCGCGTTGCATTCCACGGCGTGATCACTTTCCTGAGATCTATCGCTAGCCTTCCGCTGAAATTTAATAGTGTGCACAGGTGTCTACCAATGCACTGACCTGAAGACCATCAATCAGCACAGGTATGTCGAGTGGACAACGCGGTCACTAGGTTCAGATGTGGATGTCGGCGTTTCTTCGGTACTGCGATTATTCTCTGACGAAATGCCTTCGGCGTTGCGTGCAAGCGTCGATGGGAGGTCTTCTGCACTATGAGTCCCAGCGACCTTGCCCCCGAACACCGCTGCCTTCAGTTTTCCCGACGAGAGCTCGGGGAGCGTTCCCGTGCCGTCACCCCGAAACGTGGCCCAGTGGCTGCGGGTGTCCTCGGAGATGGTGACCGCGACAGCCGTCGTGTAAAGGGTGTACGCTGTTGCGCGAGATACTCTTCGATATCCCTTGCCTTTGATCAATTCGGGGACGAGGGGAATCGACGGGAAATCCACGCAGTCCAAGTTGCCGGTATGGCATTCGCGGTAATTGTGCCCAGCCTCAACGCAATTATAGCAGAGGGGTCGTCTGTCTGGCGTACGCCAGAGATCAGACTTGCGCGTTGGTGCACGGCGACTATCGATGTCCAAATCAGCGTGCGCTGACTGAATCGCGACTGACGGCATCATTGTCTGGAGCGGGACGTATGGCATTGTCTGGATCGGGACGTGCGGCTCTGTCTGGATCGGGACGTGCTGCACTGTCTGGGTCGAGACGTGCGGCAAAGTCTGGGTCGGGATTCCTTGGCCAGAAAGAGGCGTGGAAGATCGCAAGGCTTCCGCATACGTACGACGGCGACTGTCAGTAGACACAGGAGCCGTTTCCGGGTCAACCAACATGGGCGAAAAACTATAGACGTTCAGCACCTGCTGGACCTCGTCACGGATGACACTGGTGATAGTACCATCATCGATTTGCCTTGTCCCGTACATCTTTTCCATTTCTTCCCGGACGACAGATCGGATGATCTCGCGAATCCATTCGGGGCTCCCAGGGGTGGCGAAAATTTTGGGAGTCGAGGCAGCATTCACTTGACAGTCAAACAGGGCAGACCGTTGGTGCAGTACTCGCCCCATTGTTGCCACTTCAGTAAGGAACTCAGCAACACTTTTGGGGAGACTACGCACCAAACCAGCAAAAAGTTGTTCCTTCACACCACGCATGAGGTGGCGCAACTTTTTTTCTTCTGCCATAGCAGGATCCGCTCGCTTGAAAAGCCGTGTCATGTCCTCGACGTACATCGAGACGGTCTCGTTGGGCATCTGGATGCGTGACTGTAGTGAACTCACTCAGCCAGTCGTCAACATCTTCATGCTGCTCTCCGTGAAAGGGGCTAGGCATGAGCGGGTTCTGGACGGTGCAGTAGATCGGCGTGAAAGGTGTCGGAGCTTGCACGGGATCTTGTGTCGAAGTCGTAGTCGCTGCGTCAGTGGTTGGTGTCTCAGGCGGTAGGCCTCGTTTGCGGCGGCTTACTCTATGAACAGGAGTGTCCACGGGTGCAGGGCTTGTGTTCCGGCTGCTGGGCGGGGTCTTGGGCATCGGATGGATCGTGAGACGTTGTACCCAGCACTTCCACCAGTCTTGTCTCGTTACTCACGACAAACTTGCTCAATAGGCTCGTTGAGTCAACTAGCCAAGCAGCGGCTCAGAGAGATCGTCTTTGTCCTTTTTCACTCTTCGATCTCACCCAAGCAAACCATGTGGCAATAGTCATAGTTGTTACCTGTTTGTTTTAGAGAAGCGCTTTGCTAATGTCACGATGCAGAAGCCCGTGCTTTTTCATTTTAGAAGCTCCTTATGCTGTGGGTCGTGCATTCACGTTGTAGGTAGTAATAGTAGTAGTAGTAGTAGTAGTATTAGTAGTAGTAGTAGTAGTAGTAGTAGTACGTAGCCACCTCTCGTTCATACCTTGGAATGTCCGCTTGGTAGATGTACACGTAATGATCAATATCTTATGAAAAGATGCGAGAAGGCGGTACCTGGAGTGCTCACTAGATAGGCGAACGGCCCCGCCGCGGTGGACTAGTGGCTAAGGTACTCGGCTGCTGACCCGCACGTCTCGGAATCGAATCCCGGCTGCAGCGGCTGCATTTGCGATGGAGGCGGCATTGTTGTAGGTCCGTCTGATCAAGTTTGGGTACACGTTAAAGAGCCCCAGGCAGTCGAAATTTCCACTATGGCGTCTCCACTACGGCGTCTCTCCACTACGGCGTCTCTTATCACCATGTCATCCTTTTGGGACGTTAAAC
Organism: Rhipicephalus annulatus; assembly: GCA_013436015.1. Lineage (NCBI taxonomy): Eukaryota > Metazoa > Arthropoda > Arachnida > Ixodida > Ixodidae > Rhipicephalus > Rhipicephalus annulatus. The sequence continues at coordinate 5,798 of WOVY01008271.1, forward strand.
ACCACAAATCGATCACTAAGATAGGAGAACGGATAGATGACAGCTGGATAGGCGCACAGACTGACAGACAGATAGACAGATGCATGGACGAACGGATGGATGGATGGATGGATGGATGGACGCACCGACAGACTGACTAGTTCATGGAGGACTGACAGAGAGATGCACGGAAGGATGGCTGGACAGACAGACAGAGGCACGAACGGGTGAACAGACGCGTGCACGGACCGACTGACAGACAGACAGACAGACAGACAGACATACAGACAGACAGACAGACAGACAGACAGACAGACGGGCGCATGGACACCACGCATAGATGGATGAACGCATGGACAGACGCACGAATGAACTGACGGACAGACAGACAGACACATGGACGGATAGACGCATGGATTGGCGCCCAGATGAACGGACGCATGGATTGATGGAAGCAAGAATGGACGGATGGATGGAAGCACTGATGAACGCATGAACGGACTGATGGACGCTTCACCCCACTCATCATCATTCATTCTGTGGATATGCTGTATTTTTTTCTTTTCAGAGGTCAAGCTCCTTAAGCCATCTGTCGTACGTCCGCGATGTATGAGCATTACTAGTCGTAGTCGTCGTTGTTTACGCTGAGAGAGAAAGAGAGAGAAGAAACTATTGAAGTGTCCCTGCTGGGATCAAAGGCGGGGGGGGGGCGGGAGAAGGGCCCCTGTGTAACCCCTTTCCTCAGGCGGCGGCCAGGCCTTGAATCCTGGTGGCGTCTTCGGCCAGCCGGACAGCCCAGAGCTGGTCCTCCAGGCACGTGCCGAGCAGCAAAGCCTCCCACTGCTCGGCCATGGTGATTGTGAATGTAGGGTTCGTGCTATGTTTAATTGAGTGAGTAGTTGCGGGGCAGGCCCATATATAATGGTCGAGTTCGGCATTAGGTGCACGGCACGCTTTGCATTGGGGCGTGTGAACAGCGGGGTATATACGGCAGTACAGTGACGGACCGGAGAAAGTGCGTGTTTGCAATAGACGCCAAGTAGTGTACTGCTGCTCGCTAAGGCATTTGTGTGGTGGTGGGTATTTAAATCTGGCCTTGCGGTAATACATTAAGATTTCTCCAAAGGTAACCATTCTGTTCCTCGCATTGTCGCGAAACGAGGAAACCATTATCTTTCGCTCAGCCGGGTCAGGTCGCGAGGGGTGGTGCTCTGTTGGATGACGCTCCGGGTGGACGAGAGCTCGGGTGGCGTCATGAGCATGTTCGTTCCCCGCGATCCCCGAACCCAGAGTCCAGATGATCTCAACGTGGTGATGACGTAACAGAGGTGTACTTGTGAGAATTCAGAGCGCCAGCTGGGAGATCAAACCTTTGGTAAAGTTGCGGATGGCAGTCTTGGAGTCGCTGATGATGCAGGATGCTTGGGATAAAGTGTAGGCGAGAGCGATAGCTGCTTCTTCGCCTTCTTCGGGCTTGTTTGCGCAAATGGTGCGAGTTGCGGTAATAATGTACTGCGGCTCGGTGGCGACAGCGAGGGCCACGGCCCGATGCTTAGGATATTCCGCTGCGTCTACATACTCCAGGTGCGTGGCTTTCGCGTAGCACTTACGTATTTGCTTGGCGTGGTCTACTCGTCGTTACGCGTTATACTCAGGGTGCATATTGCGTGGTATTGGGGGAATCACGAAAGTGTCGCGAATGTCCGAAAGAATTGCGAGTTTCTGGCCAAACTCGGAGACGCAAGGTATGCCGAGAGCGCACATGAGATGTCCTGTAGGAGTTTGTCCTAATCGTTCGTATTGCGATATATGTTTGGCTTCAATGAATTCATCTATAGTATTGTGAAGTCCTAGGTCACTGAGTTTCGCATTGAGCGAAGACATAAGGAGGTGCAGCGTGCACTTGTAGCAGCGCCTGATGACTATGTGTAGTTTTTTCTTGTCGGCGAGCGTAATTTTCATAAATGGAGCAACGTAAAGGATTCTGCTTATGGAGAAGGTGGTCACCAGTCATATGAGATTGGCCTCTTTCATGCCGTGCTGTTTATTGGCGATGCGGGAGATGAGCCTAGTAGTCTGATAAATATGATGGTGTAGTAGTTGCATTGTTTCCGAATCGCCGTCGTTCTGGTGAATGCGGAAGTGCAATACGCGAATGGTAGGGACTGTTTCGTATAGGGTGATGTTGCACATGCAGATTTATCGTGGGAAGGTCTCTGTTGTAGGGAGATCTAGGTGGATTGACGAGTAATTCTGACTTTCGGGGCGAGTAGGACAATCCTTGTTGTTCAGTGTAAGTTGTGATTGTATCAATCGCCAAGTGAAGTGCATCTTGTATATCTCCGTCGCTACCTCTGGCAATCCACAAGGTGATCTAGTCCGCGTATATGCTGTGGTAGATGTAAGGGATATCTTCTAGAAGTGGCGCAAGGTGAAGCATGGTCAGGTTGAAAAGGAATAAAGAGAAGACTGACCCCTGTGGTGTCTCTTTCTTCCGAGAGTGATGGAAGGTGCTGGCAAATCGTTAAAAAGTTGAGGATGTAGTGGTAGGAACGGGCGCCTACGTTGAGCGTGGCGAGAGCATCAAGGATGTATGAATATAGCACATTATCAAATGCCTTTGTAAGGTCTAGCCCCAGAATAGCACGTGTCTTATACCCATAGCCATCTTCACCGTCGATAATGTGACTCTTAAAATGGTCGGAAATCATTAACTTTCGCCATAACCAAACGTCAGTTGCGCACACAATTCCAAAATTCGTGCCAGCGAAACTGACACAGGAAGCGCAGGTCAGTTGCTTTGAACCAACACTAAGTGCGACAAGGTTGATTGAGCCACCAGGTCTATGGAAGTGTCCACTCTTTAGATTTATCTCTGTGATCTATTGATTCAGGTAACCTGTGAAAGTTTAAGCCTTTGCTTACACTCGGCCATCTCGATCTGGTGACAGCGTTCATACTTGTGAAAATTGTCGATCAAAAAGCAAATATTACGCATATTTGAGGTGCAGCATCAATAAATAAGTAATAGGTAGTTTGTTTCTTTATTTAGAAATTGCAGAGATGCGCAATTTTAAAAGAAAGCCATGTTTATTTCACTGGGGAGCGCAGCGATTGGGAGAGCCAAAGAAAACCCGACGAAAAGCGCTCATCTTAGACACAATGGGCGCCAGCTGCTGTTTCATGGCAGTACTGCCGGATGGTATTCATATCTCATGCAGCGCCTCCTCTAATTCATCATCATCATCATCATCATCTTCATCATCACAAGCCTGACTACGTCCACTGCAGGACAAAGGCCTCTCCTATGTTCCGCCAGTCAACTCGGTCCTGTGCTTGCTACTGCCATTTTACACCCGCAAATTTTTTAATCTCATCTGCCCACCTAACTTTCTGTCTCCCCTTAACCCGCTTGCCTTCTCTGGGAATCCAGTCAGTTACCCTTCATGACCAGTGGTTATCCTGTCTACGCGCTACATTCACGGCCCCTGTCCATTTCCTCTTCTTCGTTTCAACTATGATATCCTTAACCCCGGTTTGTTCTCAGATCTACACTGCTCTCTTCTTGTCTCTTAAGGTTACACCTGCCATTTTACTTTCCGTTGCTCACTGCGTCATCCTCAATTTAAGCTTAACCCCCTTCGTAAGTCTTCAGGTTTCTGCTCTATACCTAAGTACCAGCAAGATTCAGCTATTATATACATTCTTCTTGAGGGATAGTGGCAATCTACCTCTCATGATTTAAGAGTGCTTGCCAAATGTGCTTCACTCATTTTTATTCTCCTAGTTAATTCAATCTTCTGGTTTGGCTCCGTGGTTATTACCTGTCCTGAGTAGACATAGTCTTTTACAACTTCAAGTGCCCTCTTACCTACTTCGAAGCACTTGTCTCTTCCGAGATTGTTGTAAATCACTTTCGTTCGCTGCAGATTATTTTAAGAACTACCTTTCTGCTCTCTTTGTCTAACTCCGTAGTCATGAGTTGCAATTTGTCCCCTGAGTTACTCAGCAATGCAATGTCATCGGCGAAGCGCAGATTATCAAGCTACTCTCCAGTAACTCCTACCCCTAACTCTTCCAAATCTAGGCCTCTGAAAACCTCCCGTAAGCACGCGGTAAATAGCATTGGGGAGATGGTATTCCCCTGACGTACGCTTTTCTTGATTGGTATTTTGGTGCTTTCTTTGTGGAGCACAATGGTGGCAGTTGATTCCCTGTAGATTTATTCCAAAATGTTAATATATGCTACGTCGACGCTCTGATTCCGCAGTGTCCGCATGACTGCTAACATTTCTACTAAATCAAACGCCTTCTCATAATCTGTGAAGGCTATGTATAGTGGTTGGTTGTATTCTGAGCATTTCTATATTACCTGACTGATAGTATGAATATGGCCTATTGTGGAGTAGCCTGTTCGAAATCCTGCTTGTTCCTTTGGTTGATTGAATTTTTATGTTGTCGTAATTCTGCTACCGATTACCTTTTCTAAATAGCTTGTGTACGATGGAGATCGAGCAAGCTGATCGGCCTGTAATTCTTGAGGTCCTTGTCATCTCCTTTTATATGTATTATAATTATGTATCGTATGTATTTTTATGTATTCTAATTTTTAAATATCAGATATATGTGGGAAATACTATATAGAGATGGTGTTGTATGAGGCGTGGTGATTGTTTGCGCATGACACGAGGACTTATGTTGTACAACCGGCAGAACGCTATCGTTTTCAGACAATATTTGCAATGAATCACGAAGATAAGTGGCCATTTTCAATCTATCTATCTTTCTATCTATTTATGTGGCTTTTTCTGTGGTTCGTTATGTTTTGCTCTCCGTGTTTCTCATTTTTTCTCTCTTGTTTCTTATTCTGCCTTTTTCTTGTTTTCTCACCCACAACAATGCAATCACGCGGTTCTCATAAGTGTCTGTTCTCCTAGCATACTCCTACTGCCGGGTGCTTTGAACACTAACTTTGGGACCATTGGTACGCGGTTTCGCCAAGCCATTCAATTTACTTTTTTAATTTGTTCTACTCCTGCTCCTGGTATGAATTTTTCCTAGCTTTTTCCCAAAACATTTGCCGTAACAATCGCTTCCTAGACATCCAAATGAAACCACAGCTTGGTCCTATTGTTTAGCTTCTCACCTGAGGGAACTTCACTCAACTAAAACCTAGCTCTGATGCGAAACTTTACTAAATGGCGATATTTTATTCGATTTTTTTTCTCAACAGTTTGGCATGACCAACAACTTATCGTCTACGAAAAAAAAAACCACAAACCAGAACGGCGATATATACAAATTACGGTGATATTTCACAAGTTCTACTTACTTTTCTCAGGTGACGGGTCTTTCGTTGCTTCCGCTAAATGAAAAATACGATTCCAAACAATGCAGTGAGTACCACTAATATGTTTGCATTTTGCAAAAGAATGATATATTTATTGTTTGAATAAAATATTATTCCTTCCAGCCACTGCAGATATCAAGTACGACAACAGCGTGGAAAAGAAGATGCGCGTCACGTGTGGCACTTGAAACCAGCGTTATTCAATCATACGAGTAGCGATCTCTCTATAGGCTTCATATATCGAAATCCGAACACGCCATTGCCCCAGTTTTTGGAAGTGGGCAGATTGTCACGCATACTGATGATCAGCACACCAACTGTAAAATGCAATTACTGTTTTTGTGGCGAATCCAAGACGGTGTGACAGCCAGTTGATTCCCGCAAAATTGGCCAATAGCATCTCCCGTTTTTCAACGCCATTTCGCAAATGGTATCATGGAATAATTCTTCTTGAAAAGTATATAAATGAACACGTACAGCCTACCTTTAAGCCGACAAGTTCAAACTTTATTTGACTGATTGAATGTTCACTTTCCGAAGAACGATACTTTCCTCAAACATGGTTCATGGCAAAATTGTCCATAGTGTACGCATGGCAACAAACATAACCAGTAGTACAGCATTTAAATGTGCTCTGCCGCAAGTTTGACCAGCTAAAACCTCATATACCCTACTGCAACCTCCGATCCTCGAGAGACAGAAATTATGGAGAGTTACATCTTGTTAGAAGTTTATTGCGTTCCATCCACGACTTCTAGACGTACAAGAAGGGCTCCAGCAGCGATTCGATATGATAGGTATACAATGAAAACAACTCAGCATTGAACATCGTACCAAACATTGCTAACCATTCTCATCATTCCAAAATTATCAGTTTTAACAGTAACTTACACGCAAAATGCATGAATCAATGTAGTTCCCCATACTTTCTACCTCATCACGAACTAGTAAAATGACACCAGGCGCGTGCTACTGCCTCTGACAGCGTTTTATTTCCTTTAATGATCGTGCTTTATTTATGCAATTCCTCGTGGCAGCTTATTTGACTACTCATTCCTGCCTCTTCTTTGACCCAAAGCCTTACACAATCCGCCAACTTAACGTTTGTATGCGCAGGCTTCCTCCTAAAAAAAGCACTAAGGAGGGCTGGTGCTCTCGTGAACACAGGTCGTCTTGTCTAAACATGAGCTCAAGCGGCAACCGTCCTCACCTCCGCCTCCAATGATTTTCCATTTCATGAAACATGCATGTCAGCAAGGAGCTCTGCTTATTGTTATCATAAGCAACACAACTGAAGTCTCTGAGGGCATTTACAAAACCAATTTTCGGGTGTACCAAAGGAAATTTGGTGGATTTTTTTTAATGAAAAGACATGATTTTGGTAGAAGAGAAAATTAATAAACTGAATTCGAAGATTCTGACACCACCCCATTGACAACATTTTAGTAGTGCCACTAAAAAAATAGAGCAGTAAACATGGAAGTGTTTTGGTACTCACGAGTTACTATTCTCCAAAATTCATCCTTGAAAACCGCACACGTCCCGTTTTGGTACTCCATGTAGCGTCGGAATACACCTTCTGTGCTAACCAGATAAAGAAAGTATCAATTTAGCTACAATGCTCTCAGTACAAAATTATTAGAATACTTTCTACATTCTCAGTTGCATATTGCGAACGTAACGTATAAAATCTACATTAGAAGCAAAGTACAAAATAGCCCCATTACTCTCATCTCGCTCACTCACCTATTCATTCGTGGCAGCCTGAGGCACTCTATACCTCAACCTGGCGCGTGTTCGGCTACATGGTCCTTAAACACCATCGAAATTGCGACAAAGTGGCTGAAGGCGGCACCAAGCCAAACGTGGTCGAAGGAACGAAGCTCAAACAAGTCCCTGTACAACCAACCCATCATTCTCATGCTGGCCGAACAAATTGCGTAGCAGCCCTCTAAGTAGCTGGGCTGATTTCCCGTCAAATATATTATTTAAAAAGTGCATAACGTAAACCACTTGCATAAGCTATTTCAGCTTCCATATGTACATATTCGTGGCTGCCTTGGTTACCGCTTGCGCCATAACATTGGTCGCACATCAAGAAGAAATATCCACCCGAATAAGTAGACATGAAATTCTGATAGTAATTCTGCGCGCAGCGGTTTGTCTGTAAGCGTAACGTGTGAGCCCGCTTCAGATAGACCAGTAAAGAACGCAACTATAGATCTTTTATTGTTTTAACCACTATCAATTTCACAAGGAAGTAGTGTACAATAAAATGAGTCCATTCCAATAAATACTCATTGCAACAATATATGTACTTCTTCTTTGCCGCTCACTCCTCTGCTGTTGGTCCATGTTAATTTATTGCTGTATTTGATAATGCCTATCCAACGTCGATTGGTTAATTGCGAAACATACCTGAATGAACGAAGCCCAGTTGCACTGCTTATATCTATCTATCTATCTATCTATCTATCTATCTATCTATCTATCTATCTATCTATCTATCTATCTATCTATCTATCTATCTATCTATCTATCTATCTATCTATTTATCTATCTATCTATCTATCTATCTATCTATCTATCTATCTGTCTATCTATCTATCTATCTATCTATCTATCTATCTATCTATCTATCTATCTATCTATCTATCTATCTATCTATCTATCTATCTATCTATCTATCTGCCTGTCTGCCTGCCTGCCTGCCTGCCTGCCTGCTTGTCTGTCTGTCTGTCTGTCTGTCTGTCTGTCTGTCTGTCTGTCTGTCTGTCTGTCTGTCTGTCTGTCTGTCTGTAATCATAAAAATTCTACAACCTGGCAAACTGCTCTTCATGGAGTTGTTTTCCGCAAACGTCCACTTCAATCTGGAAAGAAAGCAACGAGTTATCCTTGAGCAAGATTAGGTGTGCCGCGTGTCTTACTTGAATGAACTTGTGGTATCGAAATGTGTTATTATTTGCAAGCCAGTTTCCGTCACGTTGGTAGGTTCTTGCCATTCACACTTATAAAAGGGCACAGTTGAATTTGCTGTCCATACTTTTTTGTATTTGGTCCAAACTGCAAAAGAAAAGAAAGGACCTATTTTTTACCATTTTACATAAATGTTTTAAAGCATAAAAATATTTGAACTAACTATGGTCCCTAGAAAGATTACGACGATTCTAAATGGCTGCGCCTACAAATGCGACTGTTCTATGAGGTTTTTGAGCCCAAAGTGCAAAAGTATAACAATAGCATAACGTGTATGTGGTAGCAAATGTCATAAGCTTAAAACTTGATGCATTGTAACTCTGTTTCACGGAATAGCCGCGGCGAATAACGTATTCCTATTCTATGCCAGGTAAGTGTTTCGTTAAATGATGTCATCAACCCACGTTAATGAAGTCAACTTCGTCACCACATTTCATTTGAAAGTTTTTTCTAGAATATATGAGGGAAAAGGCGCTTTGTCTATACTTTTCACGCCAGTGGAATTTTATACCACCTGCCATTGTAACAATATCACGTAAGCTCTTCTAGAGCTCCAAGCGTGCACGATTTCTATGTTGTATAAAATATACCAGCTGGTTAGTTGGCAGGTCATATTTACAATAAACGGCAGCGCACACCGATTTATGACACAAACACGAAATCACGAAAAGGACGACACAGCGCTTTTGTGGTATTGTTAGGGTATTTGCGTTTGTGTCTTGACCCGGTGTGTGCTGCTCCTTTTCTACTCCGAGAATTCTGCAATCCATGACCATGCCGGATGGAACAGACTCGGCAGACGGTAGTGTTCTTATATACCCGATGGGGTTATGTGCGAAGCTGCCTACTTCTCTTAGTATTGGTTGATTATGCAGATCAACTGATCGTCTTCTGGCAACTTTCTCGCTTGCACTACACCTTAAATCTCTGCATTCACTTTCCAGACCTTTACACATTGGAAGTCTGTCGTGCCTTAAAGATACGACCTGCATGACCTGCATCGTCTTGACTCAGGGCCTTCTAAAAAATATTCTCCCAAAATTTCAACACACTCTGGCGCACACGGGTGAGCACTAAATTAAATGCTGCCGTTACTTTTTGGTGCCACAGTGTGATATTGATAGGTTCCCAAGTACATTGTGTATTTTTTAATTTGTGAGTTCCCCGATTTAGCGAATCATTTGTACGTGGTCATATTTGTCAATCAATCATTTGTCGTGGTCAAAAGAAATTTTTAAATGTAATTAATGAAAAACAAAAGATCGCGCATGCCGAAAGTGCAGGCACTGCTGACTAGGAAGTGCAACAGTGCAGGCCAGGACTCTTCCATTCTCGACAATTTCCACCTCAAGCAACTCTCGTGTTGCGCTTGTTGTACGGCTGTGCAGCTCTGCGGGGGGGGGGAGACTTTTTTGTTGCATTTGTTGTCCTCTTCTAAGCCTTATCTGCTCAGGAAGACGGAAGCGTCACGAGGACAAGGCGTTCGTGGTAAGTTTTGTAGTCATCTTCAAAACCAGGAGAGGCTGCCGCATCAGGTTTGAGTAAGCACGCCTTCACCCAATAGCCTCCGCAGGAGCCATGACAAGAAAGAGACGCAGCCGATTGTTACATTGCGAGGTTTGATGCGGTGGTTTGCGGAAGATGTTCAGAGTAGGATATGCTCGAGTTTAAGTACTTTATGACGAACGAAAAAACAGCAATAACACAGCTGCCACGCAATCATATAGCATCATCACGCATAAACGGGTTGCGTGGGCCGCACGTCTTTATGAACAAATTTTTAAAGTCTTTGTTCTTACGTATGAAGGGTGCGATATAGTTGCTGATGTGAGAAATGAGCACAGTCGAGCTGGTATTACGAAAACTAACTTTTCCGCTTCCACGTGGCATGTAGATCGCGTCGGCTTGAAAGATACGAGGGAACGTAAACCAAAAAAAGAAAGTCACTTGCTAAGAGGAGGAGAACGCAAGAAAAAATCTGAAGAAATGAAACAAAAGATTTACGTAAATAACATGCAGAAGGAGCTCAAACAATGATGCAGCAGGGATTTCGAAAAAAAAAAGAGCCGCTCGGAATGAAGAGCTCCTGCCATGGTTCCTGCGGCAGCTATTGGGTGAAGACGTGCTTACTCAAACCTGATACGGCAGCCTATCCTAGTACTAACCTTGGCGCTTTTTGAGCGGCCCTCGCCGAGATGGCAGTAGCTAAAAGCTTGACCTTAGCTGAGGCCTATCAGGGGGCTGTTAATGTGACTCATCTCTGAGCTGCTCGTTGTCTTCGTGACTTCTGATCAGTCATTGTGCACACCACATCGGGCTACCTTAAAGGAAGGAGTCGAACATTTCTAGCGCAGATACGTGCTGGTGACTGTTCTTGCCGCATCAACTGTCCTTCCATTCAGCGTATTTTACCTTGCACACCACATCACTTAATTAATCAATGAATGACTACCCCCATATAGAAACAGAGCATGTCAGATTCAACAAGAAGGATGTACCGACAGGCAAAGACATGCCTGTGTTGTTTCCAGCATTTTGATTGTTCCGAAGTGTTATTTCTCAGAACGCCAAAATGATTCGTAGCGCCCTTCGTAACGTCGTAGGAGGTGCGCTTCGCAACAGCGCCCGTCTCTGAAGTGAAAAGGTTTAGAACGCCACGCGACGGGTAGGTGCCACCATCGTGTCGTCTTGGCAAACCGTTTAAAACACTTGCCATTTCGTGCAAACGTTGCATGACCAGCGCACGGTTATAAAGACTATGATCCTTAAAATAACTTATGTATTGGTTTTCTATCGTAAAAAAGACACATACGTAATATTGACGTGTTGTTATGGCGCCTGAGATATGCGAAATAATTGCTTTTTAATTGACAATCGTACTAGTATGAACGCTGAACCCTAGGCAATATTGGTGGGCGCTGCGGATGGGGTCGGCCGTTTGGAATATCGTTTGGTCACTTAGGTGCCATTTAGAGTACTGTAAAGGGTGGACGAACAGACAAATGTACAGACAGACCGACAGACATACAGACCAAAATTTTTGTATGGAAGGTCCCCAGGAAAGACTATCGTCTTTAAAAACTGATATGGGTAGCGTTGTCTCGAGAAAGGCAAAGAATAGATATCCCAGGGGAAAAAGAACCAAGCATTCCACGTGGCAGTCAAGTGTTCTACCAGAGAACCACGTCAAGTTTCGAAACTGCTTTGAGAAAAAAGACCCAAATGGAAGCTTAATATTGGCCCTGAGAGCCACGTCAAGTCTCGAAACTGCTTTGAGAAAAAAGACCCAAATGCAAGCGTAATGTTGGCGCAACGTCAAATGAGGTTTCAGTACTCTGTAGCCTATCAAATTTAAAAGCATCACATATGTGCTCCTACACTGTTAAAAACACGCAGCTGTACTTACTAATTTTGAGTAGTAATGGTTTGTTACAGATTTTACAGCCCTAGTAGTAAGTGAAGTTAGTAACCATGACAGTAGTAACGGTTACAGCATGAGCTGGTACTACTTGTGCCGTAACTGAATTTAGTAACTGTTACTACCTTAGCTGTAACTAACCATAGGAAGTGACTTCCAGAGGTTTCAAGAATGAAAGTAGTCAACGACACTACCTTATTTGTTGTGCCGCATTATTACTTTATTGGTATTACTAGTCAAGTAATGTCTTATTACTACACAACTTAATTCGGGTAATGTTGTGTGGTGTGTCGTAAACGCGAACAATGCACAGCCGTAATTAGTACACTACGCTACAGCACTAAATAAACGACTAATATGCGCGTCTGTTACAGAACACTTGTGTTCCAGGATGAGTTATAGAAAATATGAGCCTACAGCACTATACCGTATACCTGGTTATGTGTATTTGGAGACGTAGCAAAATACTTTTATTCAGCCATACCAGTAAATATATTATGCCACATTTATTTGTTATAAAATTCTAAAAGAAAAGAAATCATTATTCACAGCGGCTGACACAAGGTCCCGAACCTATTAGCACAGACTCAATGCCATGTAATTGTTCGCTTTGGTAATATATTAGTGGTTATAGGGTAATAATAGTTTCTGGGGTTTTATATGCCAAAATCATGGTAACATTAAGGGACTTGCCATTATGAGATTCATCCATCCATTCACTCATCCGTCTGATTATTGTGATCCACCTGTCATGGTAGTTAGAATAATTTACTATGTTTCTTGTAATTGTATATATAAAACGTCCATCACTTGCTTATAGTTCGTTGACTAGTACTTCTCTGTTTTCATAATATTGAAATGACGCTTACGTATCTCAGTTGAGCATTTTAAAATAAATGTTAATTTATCGTTGGATATGAAATGCGTCAGTTACCGCCTAAGTGTAATAGATCGAGATCATTTGTTCTATATATTATTATTTTTGTATTGCTTAATACTTCAGATTATTTATAGTTCATGGCCGGGTTGTAAACAGGTAAAAGGTATTAACGGTGGAAAACATCCAACGGCTGCAGTTGCTGCCTATTTTATTCCGGTCACTGTGTACTAATATAGGTAGTAAATAGGAAGAAAAAAGTCTGTAACGGTTGCAGCTAGTAACTGTTTACTGACATAGGAAGTAAACAGGCTGCAAAAGGTTAATAATAGTACAAGAAATGCAGTAGCTGTTACAGTTACTACCTATTTGCTTGCTGTTGCTACCTTTTTACTAACTTCTTTTTAAGAGCGTACGCTACAGCCATCACGTCAGGCTAACGTCAGTTGCAGTGATGCGCCATCCACTGAATGTTTTCTGCGTAGCACTTTCAGGGCTACTATCCTCGCAAGGAATAGTGCTACATATCAGTTTACCGCTGCTGCGGTAGTATCCATTTCGATAAAGGCATCAATACGCAACTGCCAACAAGTGGTTATGTAGAACATATGCGACTGTTCATTGCATGTCGGAGCGTAGAGAATTTCTACATATATTTATCCTCATTTAGCAGCGTTTCACTCAATATGAAATTTGAGCACAGTCATCTTCTTTCCGTATGCTTTACATGACATCGATTCCCTAGGTATCTACCAAACCTTTTTGACAAAACATGTGATCAGATGAAATATACATGCTTAACCAGTAATATTGCTGATGTAGAGAAGACGATAAGTGCTACTCGGATAGGCAGGGGGTATCACTCAGTCGGTGAAGAAGACGACGTTTGGTTGACTGGGCTCTCAGACTGGTTCCGCCATTACCACTTGACGTGTCGTGACCGCTCTCCTGTTTTATAAGAGTGCCACTCTAAAACGCCTCATTATGATTGGTGGAGGAGCCGGGGTAACGCCTAATCCTGGAATTGCGAAACCATACGTTGCCTCCAGTTGCTACGATGTCCACGGACGACGATCAGCAGGCGGCCGCCTCGGCTCCAACTACTGCAGCTCCTGTCAGTCTCGGCTCCTTTCAGCAACGCGATCCGCCTGCCTTCTGTGGAAGCGATGACAAGGACGTGGAAGACTGGCTCAAGAAATACGACCGGGTGAGCAAGCACAACAAGTGGGACGATGCGCACAAGCTTACTGTCGTCCAATTTTATTTGACCGATTTCGCCAGTTTGTGGTACCGTAATCACGAGAGAGACCTCCCCACCTGGTTGGTCTTCCGAACGGCATTTGCGGATTTGTTTGGCCGTCCAGTGCTTCGCAAACTACGGGCCGAACAGCGCTTGCGTACTAGGGCTCAGCATAATGGTGATACTTACAACAGTTCTATTGAAGATGTGGTCGACCTTTCCCGGCGTGTCAACTCAGCTATGATAGAAGCCGAGAAGATCAAACACATCTTGAAAGGCGTGACTGCCAACGTATTTCAGATGCTTGTCGCCAAGAGCTCGCAAATGATAGTGGAAGTGATCCAACTTTGTCAGAGTTATGACGAGCTCTGAAAACTGCGTGACACCACTCGTCGTGCCAGCGCACCATGTGCAAAAATGTCCACGTTAACGTCGGCTGGCACTGCTATAGACCACACAAGTTTGCTTCTCGAGATCAAGCAATTTGTGCGAGAGGAGGTCGCACGCCAGTTGTCCCTCGTGCCTTATACCTCCTAAGGTGCCCCATCTGCTTTAGCGCCATCAATACAGCGAGTAGTTCAGAAGCAAGTGTCCGAGGCGCTACCAACAGCTCACGCACCACTTGTGGCTGCTCCACTGGCCTATGCTGGAGCACTGAACGGAACCCGACGTCCGCCTGTCGCGAACGCCCACGTTTCTTTGTCACGAACGCCTACGTCGACGCGCCCCTTTGTCGTACCGACTTAGCCAATGTACCGGGCTGCCCGTCCTTTCTCCCGACCACCACCACCACGCTTTCAGAACCCTTGGCGTATTCAAGACAACCGCCCCATAATGTTCGCCTGTGGAATTGCGGGCCACGTGGCTCGATTTTTGTCGACGTTGTGAGTTTTTCCTGCGTGACGACGTCCGGTCCAACAATTATGATTTCTCGCCACGACCGGAGCCTGCTGTATCTGGCGAGCCTGCCACCATGGACACATTTTCACCTCGCGGGAACTTCAATAGACACTGGTCGCCTTCACCTCAACGCCGTTTCTTTGCCCCTATGCCACGTCAACCTCGCCCTGTCCCTGAGCAAAACTAGGAGCCGCAGTTCCGGGGACAAGAACTGCTGATCTTTCGAACTCCACAAGACCTTGTTTTCGCCGTCCCACGTCGTTGCAGTCTCCGTTGAAGGTATACCTGTCGATACTGGCGCCGCAGTGTCTGTAATGATCGAAAAACTTTGCTGTCGACTGAAAAAAGTCACAATGCTTCTTCACGGCTTCATTTTGAGCACTGCGAGCGAGCAACGAATTCACCCTTTTGCTGCATGCACGGCACGTGTCACTGTTGCTGACTATATGTCGTCGAGTTTGTAGTGCTCCCCCAGTGCTCCCATGACATTATACTAAGCTGGGACTTTCTCTGCACTCATCATGCCGTCATCGACTGAGCTCGCGCCGAAGTGGAGTTCGCGCCGTTATGCGACGCTGCTTCACTCGACTCCCCCTTTCACCTGCAAAAGTTTTCGTTGCCACCGACACTTCGATACCCCCGTTCTCATCCGCCCTAGTTCCGCTTTCGTGTGACGTCTCTAGTGGCTCAACTGTTCTTTTTACGCCTTCTGAAACCGCTGTTCGCCACAAGTGCTTCATGACCCCTTTCACCGTTCTGAACATTCACGATGGTTCAAGTGCAATTTATGTTCCCAATCCGTTTCCCTCGCCTTCCAATATACTGTGCGGAAAGTGCCTGGGGTTTGCCGATGACATTGATCCCTCGAGTGCACGTGTAGTTCCAGACCACTCGACTACGCTACCTATTGACGCTGTTGATTGCGGCGCCTCATACTCTTCCCCATCATTCACCAAGGCTATTACGCGCTGCATAGATACCAACCTTACGGCCCAGCAGTTCGCCGACATCATCGCCCTCCTCAAGCGCTTCGCGCCAGCTTCGATCAACAGCAACTGACTTTGGGCCGTGCTTCCACAGTATCCCACCAAATCGACACTGGCCTTCACGCTCCTTTACGTCAGCGTCCGTATCGGGTATCGGCATCTGAGCGTCGTATAATCGCGGAGCAAGTTGGCGAGAAGTCGAAGCGCGGCGTTATTCAGCCTTCTAACAACCCGTGGGCCTCCCCAATTGTTCTAGTCAAGAAAAAGGATGGCTGAATAAGATTCTGCGTCGACTACCGCCGGTTGAATGAGATCACGCACAAAGATGTTTACCTGATACCTCGCATAGACGATGCCCTTGACTGCTGACAAGGCACGAAGTTCTCCTCGTCACTAGATCTGCGCTCAGATTATTGGCAGGTTCTCATGGCTGAGGCTGATCGCCCCAAGACGGCTTTCGTTACGACCGATGGATTATACGAATTTAACGTCATGCCGTTCGGGCCCTGCAATGCGTCTGCCACTTTCGAGAGCATGATCGACAACAACCTCCGTGGCCTGAAATGGCAGACATATCTGTGTTATTTAGACGATGTCGTGATATTTTCAAGCGACTTTTCAACGCATCTTCAGCGCCTCGAAACACTGCTTACTTGCCTCACCTCCACCGGTCTACAGCGCAACTTGAACAAGTGCGACTTCGGCGCTCGAAAACTCCAAATTCTGGGCCATGTTGTATCTATAGATGCCATTCTTTCGGGTCCGACGAAACTTCGTGCCGTTGCCTGATTTCTAAGACGAACACCTTAAAAGAACTTCGCAGCTTCCTCGGTTTATGTTCATATTTTTGTTGTTTTATTCTCAACTTCGCCTCCATCATATCACCCTTGACTGACTTTCTTGCCGGAAACAGCGACCTTTCTAGTTGGTCGTCAGCTTGTGATGATGCATTCGCCACACTCCGCGACCTTTTTACGTCACCTCCTATACTGCGGCATTTTGATCCTCGTGCCCCGACGGAAATACACACAGATGCTAGCGGAGTTGGTCTCGGTGCTGTGGTCGCCCAGTGTAAACCCGAATTTAATGAGTACGTCATCTCTTACACCAGCCGGGCACTCACAAAAGCAGAAGCCAACTATTCAGCCACAAAAAAGAGTGTCTAGCCATCATATGGGCCACAGGCAAGTTTCGACCCTATCTTTACGGGCACCCATTCAGCGTGGTTACAGATCATCATGCATTATGTTAGCTCTCTTCGTTATAAGATCCCACCAGCCCGCTCGCCCGTTGGGCGCTTCGACTACAAGAGTATGACATTCACGTCGTTTACCGATCTGGCCGAAAACATTCCGACGCAGACGCTTTGTCCCGATCACCTCTACGGTGTAGTGACAAGTCGCCGTCTTCACCTGCCCCCGACATATCTGCACTTAGTGTCAGCGACATGTTACAGGAGCAACAAAAAGATCCTTGGATCGCTTTACTTATCAAATTGTTGAGTCGAACTCCTTCGCAAAATATCCCTAGAGGTACACTCTATCAAATACAGCATTCGTTATCAGATAAGGTTTGCTATACAGACGGAATTATCCTTCCGAAAGGCGCCAATGGCTCCTAGTTATTCCCAGACGTCTCCACTCAGACATATGCGCCTCCTTTCACGCCGACCCATAATGCGCCCATTCTGCAGTGTTAAAAACTTACACCCACCTGTCCCACCGCTACTACTGGCGTAGAATGTATCGCTTCGTTCGTCGCTACGTACGTTCCTGTCTCGCTTGCTAGCGCCGGAAGAATCCCACTCCAAGTTCTCCAGCTCCACTAGAACCCATACCTTGTCCTGCCCGGCCCTTTAATCGTGTTGGTATCGATCTGTATGGACCCCTTCCGATTACACCAGCTAGAAATCGCTGGGTAATCGTCGCTATTGGTCACCTTACGCGCTACGCAGAAACGTCACCACTCTCTTCTGCATCAGCGAGTGATGTTGGTTGTTTCATATTGCATCATATCATTTCACGTCACGGTGCACCACGTGAACTCCCGAGTGACCGAGGGCGTGTGTTTTTGTCGGACGCTGTCGAATCGCTTCTCAAGGAATGCCAAGTCATTCATCGCACCACCACCGCTTATCGACCTCAAACTATTGGCATTACAGAACGATTTAACCGTACATTAGGAGATATGCTGTCAATGTACGTCGCAACCGATCACTCCAACTGGGAGATTATTCTCCCTTCTGTAACATACGCGCATAATACTGCTGTTCAGACAACCACTGGTTTCTCTACATACTTCATCCTTTATAGTCGCGAGCCCTCTTGCACGCTAGACACCATCCTTCCTTACTGCCCAGTTGTTGCTGAGTCGACGACGATGTCACAAGCTGCTAAATACGCGGAAGTGTCGTCAGCTGGCCCGCTCCCTAACAAGTGCTGAACAGCAACGCCGGAAACACCACCGCGACAGCCCGACGCCTCCGGCTCCTTATGCATCGGATGATCTTGTCTGGCTTCGCATCCCTTCAACCAGCCCTGGTCTCTCAATGAAACTGATGTGCAAGTATAACGGTCCTTACCGTGTGGTTAAACAAACTTCACCCATCAATTACATCATGGAGCCGCTTGAGCAACCCCGTGATCAACGACGCCGTGGACGTGAGACCGTCCTCATAGACCGTCTAAAACCGTATTACCATCCCTCTAGTGTCTCCTGCCCATGAGCCGCAAGGATGGCTCTTTTCCGGAGAGGAGGAAAATGTAGTGAAGAAGATGATCGAGTGCTACTC
This sequence comes from Rhipicephalus annulatus, assembly GCA_013436015.1. Classification (NCBI taxonomy): domain Eukaryota; kingdom Metazoa; phylum Arthropoda; class Arachnida; order Ixodida; family Ixodidae; genus Rhipicephalus; species Rhipicephalus annulatus. The sequence goes on from WOVY01008271.1 coordinate 24,315, forward strand.
TGATAGGCAGAGGGTATCACTCAGTCTGTGAAGAGGACGACGTTTGGTTGGCTGGGTACACAGACTGGTTCCGCCATTACCACTCGACTTGTCGTGACTGCTCTCCTGTTTTATAAAAGAGTGCTGCTCTAAAATGCCTCACTTCAATGAACTTTTCACAAAAAATCGAAGGCACGTGCAACATCTGATTCAGCTTACGTTTGCTATCTTTAAACTCGAGCATCGAGAAACGTCGTTTTACTGTTTCTCACCATATAAAACTAGATTTAGGCCATAGATAAAAGTAGGCAAGTTATTTTTACGATACGAACAGAAAGGACAAGAAAGAAAAGAAATGGTAGAGAAGGAGAAGCTGTGAGGTTATTCATTCCAGCAAAGTCAGTTTGCTATCCTACATAGCCGGACGGGGATAAGAAAAAGTGGGAGGAGCGAAACAAATAGCACATAACAACACACACACACAAACATTCCGTCAGCCACACATATGTCATGGTGTTTTGCATGCAGTATTATTCAGAATATGGGACCCGCTAGTTGGTCCGACGGGTAAATTATGAATTGTTCGCTGACAGGAAATTTTGCCGCAATCCATGATATTCCTCATCGTCTTTTCCAATAATGCATGTAAAACCATTTACCTCTTTAAACACGTTCGGTACAATTGTTCCATAGGTAGAGCGAATAGTTTTCGGATGATTTGCTTCAGCTGAATTACAAAATCTTGCGATGGCGGTAAAAACCAGTGCAAGTGCAGTAACCTTGAGCATACCGGTCGTCATTTGACTTTAGAGAAGCATCAGTCCTGCTCTGAACTCCACGAGCACGGATCCTATATACCGCTTGCTCGTGTTCTCTGCTCGTACTGTATAACTTTTAATGTTGAGGTCAGAGAAGCCGTGGTTAAGTGCATTGCTGTCAGGCTTCTAATCGATCAATTTTTGCAGATGTTATGAGAACTTTAACAACGCTCACTGCTTTAAAAAATAAAATTAAGTTTGAAGTCTAAGTTCCTGCCCTAGAACCCCGCAAATTCCGTGGTCCTGAAAAAAAAATAATGATATGAATCGAGATCCAGTATGTCTGGTGCTTGTTCATCACTCATTACTTATTGAAATTCAGTGAATGGCATTATTGAAAATTTCTTGCACTTCCTTCAATTTCAGGATACTATGGCTACTTGTTAAGTTCCAAACCTTTTCTTTGTGTAATAGAAGGCTATGTGCTGAAAATGTGCTGTTTAATGAGCGTTTCATATATCAAATGGTAAAGCGTTCACGTACTCGGCATTTTAGTTGCTACAAGTTTGAGTAAAAAAGCATAGAATTGAAAGAGCAAATGTTAGTGTAGTGAAATGCGATATTTATTAGAACGCCAGGGCTCATTAAGGAAAATTATGAAAACGCTTACTCCTAAACTATTTTTCTTACCACGATTCATTCTCAGTAGTAGTTGAAAAACAGACCACGGCTCAGCACCCTAATGTGAGGAAGTCATGTAAGAAAAGAACTGTTGGTTTTTAAAATTGAAACAAAAGCTGCATTCCAATTCATTGTGTATTCATTCTGTTGAGTTGTCAAGACAAATTACGTTTACATAATTTGTAAAAAGTGAAAGGAAAAAGACAATCATCCTACTATGACCTTTTAATAACTCTTCTCGTTGTCTTTTGTTCAAGCAATCAATTTCATGCACATCATTTATTATTACGTTTACGTAAACTATATGCTGATTGTTTCATAATATCACATAATTAGCACTAGACTCTTCATTTGTTTTGAGTAGACACTTGACGCTGCCTTGACGCTGTTCTGAATAACGTGACAGGTTACGTTAATAAAACCAACATTTCGCCAAGTGATTGCTTTTGAACAAGACAACTTTTGTCCTGAGGAAATCAAATTGAAATGATAGCTCCAGTGCCATAGTCAAATATATTGCAATCGTCTTCAGATTATTCAGCCTGAGTTCTATTGTTAAAGCTTTGTTTTTCTCAGTATCAGTCATTTTTTGGCAATTCACTGCCATCCTTATTCACAACTGCAGCGTCAGCCCAGGCTCTGATTTACAGTTGATCCATGTTCTGATTTCTTTCCATTCTAGTCATTTAGACACGTCTGAGAAAGCAGCTGCGCTCACTGGAAAACTGGCTTTTTCTTCGTGGCATTTGTTTTCATCGCACTTTTCATTATTGTCTTGTGCACTACCAGTTCAGCTTAGCTCTTTGTAAGTGGTGCCTGTGGCATTCACATCTGTGAAGTGCTTCCTGCCTTGCGCTAAACATTTCTTTGAAGAATTAATGTCTTGGAGGAGTATATGAAAGCTATACGAATGAGCTTACTGCGCTCAGCTGATTTCTCAATTTCATGATTGATCCCAAGGCTGCGGGTGATGGTGCATTATTCCTCCCTAAAGCCAGCTTGCGGTTTGCATAAATATGGTAACGTATTTATGTTGTATTGCAAAATATTTTCCTGACCACTTTTCACAGTATTTAAATTAAGTGTATCAATTATATAAATTATCCCAGCTTTATGTGTTTTGGCACGTTATTTACATAGTGGCGTTTTTCTAGCTCAGGAAAGTTCAAACATTCAAACATTCTCTGTAGATTGTAGCTCTTCAATGAAGAAAATGCTCTTATGTGTAGTCGAGCCTACTGTTATGCAGAAATTGTCAGCCACTTGGCAGCGGGAAAGGTCTCTTACGACCATAGTTACCTTATTAGTTGGCAGACCTGGAACTAGTTGTTTCTTCCGGATGAAAACACTTATTGTTTCATAACTTAAGAGAGAACTGGACAATGTAACTAAAATTTTTGAGGAATTATCTTTTTTATGAACTCGGAAATAAATAATCCGAATGATTAGGCCATGAAAAGCGCAAGGGATAGTAATGGTCGTTTACTGAAACAGTGTATTGTTGACAGGAATATGAATTATCACGAAAGGAAATTTTCTCTTTCAGCCACTTCGAACTGAATCAATAAAGGAAGGTGCTTTCTAGTTCATTTCGATGGTCATTTGTTTGCGTGAGATCCCTGTGACTGTTAGCCTAAGCAACTTCTTGTCGGGGAGGTGAGGATGGAGCACTCTTTCTGCCAGAGGGCACCACGGGGTGTGTGACCTTGCTCGAGGAAGCTTATAACGAATAAACGTCGCCGTGCTGCCTGAAGGCACTACGTGTGTCGTGAATAGAAGACCTTGGTGCCTTTACTGTGGTAGTGAAAATGCTAATAAAACTGCCCTGGTGACCCTTAATGCGTACGTTTTGGTCCTACAACTTGGTCGTTTATTTTAATAAAAGAACTTCTTACTATCAAGGTTGCGTGCTTTTGGGTTCGCAGCAGTCTTGTCAACAGTAGAGTAATCTCAGGGTTTTTCGGTCTTCGTACGGTAGTAAGGTGGTAGTGCAATTTTCTTAGAAAACGTAGGGTACTTTCCATATTTCCCTCTTCGTGGATTAGGTAGAAATATAGATCATCCGCGTGACATTTCCCAGGGTTACCGTTTTGAAAAGATTGAAATTTTTCTTTGAATCGAATTGGCACTTTCTTTATTTACATGTCACCAGTATAGGGCAAAGAAAAAATTGCCCGCAGCTTCCCTCGGGGGAACACTGAGGAGGATGCGGAAGCGGTTCCGCCAACAGTTTGGCCGGCGCTGGTCGAAGGGACGTCGATCATTCTGTTTGTGGATTCGTTGGCATTCATTTCACGGCGACTTCGGACGTCGACGCGCCGTACAAACCAACGGACGAGCGGCAACTGAGTGAGCGAGCGCCGACCTTGAGTATATATACAGCGCGACGGCGCATGCGCTGTCAGCTGTCGAATGTTCTCGAAGGAGAAGCGCGCGCGCGGCACAGATGGCGATGGCGCATGCGCTGTCAGCTGTCGAATGTTCTCGAAGGAGAAACGCGCGCGGCACAGATGGCGGGTGACGGCGCGACGGCGCATGCGCGCGCGTCAGCTGTCGAATGTGCGGTGCGGACGGCGCACTACAAGGCGCGAGTATAAGATGCTTCGCATCTAATAAATATGTTATACTACCCTGTGTTCCCATTCCCTTTCTTGTTTATGTTTTTTTTTTCTTGTCCGTCACCTACTATTAATTCGATGCGTGAAGGAACATTTCAAGTGTGCGATGAAACTTGACTCCATTATGAGGGCGAAAATGCTAGCAGCCTCATCAAACTCGGAAATTGACCATGAGCGTCAATGCGAGTTATTCCCGAAATCAATGCAATGTGGAGATGTTGACTCATGATGTCGCAGTGACGTCAAAGACTGCGAAAGTGTAAGACGTCAGCATGACATTGCACTAAGGCAACTGACACCTCACAATGAGGAGCCAAATGATGCCATTACAATAATTCATCATTTGGTAAAACCCAATTGACAATTGGGAACCGGGAGGCATGGAAGGTACAGAATGTCGGTGATGTCTCCGGTCACTGGGGCCTTGCAAAACCACAACAGGTGCAGAAACCTTTCAAGGGCGGGGAATCAGCACAGTGGAATGCGAAGAAAAGAACTGGGAATTCGCTTTGCAGTCATCTTAGGCGAATGCATAAGGGACTATATGAGTTTCATTGATTGCAGATAAATTGAGGAAAAAAAATTTCTTTTGTAACCTGTGGTTAAGTGAGCTCATGATTTTGTTGGTGTTATTATTGTTTTTAAAATGGCATAATCTGTCCAGTTGAATTAAGGTTGTTATTTTAATAAAAACTCTTCATAAACGCACTGACGAAACTAGGGTATCTTATTGCTGACTAATCTTAGTTTTTCTGCTCTTTTTCATTTCTGTCTACTTCAACTGCAATCCTCCAGGACCGATTTATTTTTTATCGCTGCTGTGTTCCCTTTTCTTATGTCCATCCCAAAGCCCTCGGTATCACGTAGGAGTGTCTCATCCCACACGTGGTGGTTACACAGACCGCTTTTTTATAACTGCTATTCAATACATATTTTTACCTCAATTATGTTTCGCTTAGCGCTCTTTGTTTACCATTTCGCTTACACTTCAAGTTGTGCACTTGCATCTGAGTTTCCCAGTTCTTTTTGCTGCTTTAGGTTACCTGTTGCCGAACAAATACCGGAACGCTTTTTCTTTATATCTGCTTGTCTTTCATTTTGTTAGTCTGTCCTTCGAAACTAAACATGACATTACTAAAGTTTGCCACTAAATTCAGTGCCATCTCATGTCTGCACACCTTCATCTGAAATAATATAACCTTTCATATTGTTACATTGCACTATTCTCGGGCGTAGGGGTAAAATGCAGGGCAATAAAAAAAATGTGTGCAGGGTAAAGTAGGATAAGCAATGACCATGTCGTAGGGTAGTTTGCAAAACGTAGTCGGTAACATTGCTCCGCAGATGCTACGATCGCCTAGCCCGATTCGCCATAGCGGCACCGCGTTTCTATGAGTGCGCCACACTCTTTAAACTCTGGTGTATAAGGAAGGAGAGTGAAAGAGAATGAGGGTGAGGTAGAGGGAAATCACACCAGCTGCACTGTATTCCCCAGTCTTCGCGTCACTAGCATGTAGATGAATAGGCCTGACTTTTCGTAAGTTTGAAACCTTTTCTTAGCCTATGGAAGACATGTTGACATATCTACCTACCCATCTACGTACGGGCGCTCTCACAGTCGTGTCTTTAACTTCGAATATACCAATGTTGGCTTTGGGGGACGTGACTATCTGAAGAAGAACATTCAAAGTCACGACACGAAAGTTTCCACAGTGTTTTGTGATGTAGCATAGCAAAATAAAACCTTGCTTTTACTCAAGCTGCACAAATGTGGCGCTTGTGACGAAATAAAGGTTTGTAATGTTTAAGAAACACTGTGTTTAATGAACTAGAACATTCTCCATACACGTTCATTCCATTTGTCACATCAAAAATCATCGTTATAAAAACTTAATAAAGAAAACCTTGTGTTATCGGCGAAATGGTGGCATGTAAGTAACAGGAGATATTGCAGAATTGTGTTGCGCAGTATTTTTTTGTGTTCGCAAGGGGCATACCGAACATTGAAGGCGAAGAACTTGTAAAAGGTACAAAGAGTGCAAACTAGACGAGATGAACGAATAAATATACAGGGCGTGTGTGTGTTTCTTCCCTCGTCTCGTTTTCTTTGCGTGGTTGGTATATTTAAGAATGTTTGACTGACCAGCCCAACAAAACACACTTCTGGAACCAACATGTGCTGAGAAGCTGATATGCACAACATGCGGGCACAATTTTGTTGAGGTTATTCAAGAGGGATAATTAATAATACCTACTTAGAACTCTAAATGCGCACCGTCTTGACTGCGCACTGAAAGGCGTTTCAATACAGAGTTCAAAAAGCCAACATGGGTGATTATTTGAAATGCGTGGCATGAGGTCTAAAACAGAAGGAATCATTACTAGGCAGCTTATGCGCAACTCAGAAAGGCAAAACGTTTCTTTCAAGGTAATTAAGATACTCAGAACAGTCAACAAGTTTTAAGAAATCGTCTGCAAATCGACAAACCTTTACGACCTGGGTGATATCTAAGCTTGAACGGCAGACTGGATTGTTATCCATAGCATTCGATGTAAAAAGCATACAGGACGTGACAGAGCAGAAGACCCAAAACACCCACCCACAGAGCTGCGTGAGTGTGTCTTCTGCGCTGCGCCATCCTGGATTCGCTGTATATCGCATAGTATCTATAGGCACCAGGGCATAATCATTCGGGTGTTGGTTGCATGAATTGCGGTTTATGCACCCTTTTTCCTGAGTACCCATGTGGTGGCGAACAATGAATCCTTCCCAGACTACGTGCGGAATCATTGAAGCTGGTCGCATCGGAACGCTGTTTAGTGATTGCGTCATCTCTCCCTTCATTGTTCTCTCTTCTTGGGAATTGATTATTTTGGATGGATCACGAAAATGTTTGGGAAAAGAAGTGTCGTTTAGCAATTTCCAAGGTGATAGTAATAACTTTTAAGTTGGGCTTGCTCAGCCAATGCGTTTTTTTTACTTTTTTTCTTCTTATTTGTTGTGTGATCATGCATTTAGGCGCATACTACGGCTGCGGCAACAAAAATATGTTTAAGACAGGGCTGTAGATTGTACTCTTTTTTGTTCGTGTGTTCGTGCACTACTAGTACACAGTCATAAATTTCTAACAAGTCCAGCCAACCATCTTGTATTAGGAGCTGGTTTTCATTTGAATGAACTTTAGTTTTCCGAAAGAGCTGTGCCGTGTCTTTTTTCTATTTCCTGTTTTCGACACGATAGGTCTTGTCATGAATAGCTCCATATTCTCACCAACTTTGATTTACTCAAGTTCCAATTAAAGTGAATCCAGTGGTGAAAATTAAAATTCTGCACTTCTTATGCTATGGAAAGTTGAGTGGGTTGCATATTCGAGTGGTTGTTTCTTGATTTCTTGAAAGATAAATTACCACTAGTCGGTTTCTAAGAATGATGCCATAGGTAATAAAAAATTTGAAGAACTGCCAAGTGATTCAGTTCCGGCAATATTATATGCTTTTTTTAAAGCTCCCCTGTAAATGTTCCAGTCAACATAGGTGCTTCCTACAAAATATCACCCTGCATGTAGAACGAGAAGAGACTGCCCGATGTGATGATCCCGTTGACATTTCTTTTTCGCGAAGGTCTCCACGCACAGCAAATATGTCGCACTTTTAGTTGCGGGTCTTGACATTCACTTTACCAAAAAAACTGTTCAAAAAACCTACTGACCATAAACATAGCCGCAAATAGTCGCACGGCAGAGATGTCATCAGTCATATTTCCGCTAGAGTATAGTTATAAATTACCACTCTGACAAAAATAGTGAACAAAACTATGGCGAAGCTTTGAGACAAATCTGAGTACGATGATAAGTCATGAGTTGTCTTACTACACTTTGGGCCAATGCCTGCAAGTCGGGTATTGATAAAGTCTCTATAGCGAAGTTTTTCACGAGGTGCTCGAAATGAAAGCTGGGATTGAAACTGTTCTACATCTTAGAACTACATAGTAGCACAGCGTAAGACAAGTTATTAGATGGCGGCAAGGTTCTGAGAAATACGAACATCAGGCTGAGAATAAAAGTCAGAGGATTCCTCAGGCAGTCGCCTAATATGCCTAGAAGAGTCGAACGTGAGAGGCATTTTTTCTCTCACCCAATGCAGTGAATATACCGCACCCTTCTCTGAAAAATTCCCGCATCTGGCGTGGTTTCGCATTGCCTCCGAGATCGCAGGCTATGCGAGCTTTCCGCATCCCAAAATTCCCCACTGCCTCCATGATCAGCGCACCTTTGATGAGGTGACTATGCTTCGGCATGACGCTACCATGTGACGCCACGTTACATGAGGACAGCATGACGCTTAAAATTTGAATGAGCTGAGACATCATGCTAGGATGATGGCTTTTGCGTCACTCGTGTTGACAGTTAGGACGCGGGTGGCTGAAGTCATCGAACATAAATTTACGCAGTAGGTAAGGGATCTAAGGCTTTCATCTTAAAAAATTCGCAAGATCCCACGTACCTTGAGAACCGATGTAATGCGAAAGATGCGGAGGGAAGGTTACTATGCTGGAATTTTTTATTGAGCAAGACGCTACGAAAGGACGCTAAATATATGTACATACACTGTAGGCTGCTATGCCTGCGAGTCCACACCGAATGTCCATGCCTCTGAAAAAGCCCATCTGTGTCAAGGGCCAGCACGCGAGCCCGCCTGACGCGAACAACTCAACGGCGTCATCACGCGGCGGCTCCTTTCTGTCGCGCAACGCACAGCGAGCCCCTCAGCCCACGAGTCCGTCGAAGCAATCTGCGCCTTCCTGTCTGGCGAGTCTTACGCCAATGCGTGGCGACGTCACTCGTCCTTGGTTGTAACCATAGAGTTTCTCAAACTTAACTAGAGGGCACTCTGACGCTGCGATCGTTCAGCGACCATGGGAATGATGGGTAGTACATACGTTTGCCTAGTCTTCGTACTTGCGGGCGGCGAATCGTACTTGCGGCTCCGTTTATTGCTGTGTTTCGGTTTTGTTTTGAAAGAAAGATGGAACCCTTTTGAACTTAGTGAGCCAATCTGGAAAGTAAGTCTAAAAAAATAAAATGGTGAAGCGCAACCGCAGAACAATTGCTAATACTTGTTTTCATAAGAAAACAGCTCCAGCTCACACGAACACACACGAAGCCAAAAGCAGGCCAGAAGTACTAATATTAGACAAATGTGTGTACTACCCATCATTCCCATGCTCGCTGAAGCGCCGTGCGTTGTAGCTCCCATAGACGCTAGCACCAGAGTTACCTCTAGTAAGTATCGTGGGAAACTCTATGGTTGTAACCACGCGCAGTGGCTCCGGAGTCAATGAGAATGACGCGGCCCAGCGGCGAGCCCCATTGGAGGATTCAGACCTCACGGCCAGTGGCGCTTCTGGTTGGACGTTT